>CATKHM010000241.1:9039-25848 GCA_949751825.1 Blepharisma undulans
ATCCCCCACATTTGCGGTTACAGCTTTATAAAATTTTTAGTGAGTGTGTGGGGTTTGGGTATATGGTGTAGTTGCTAGGAGTTATTACAAATTCCTATAATTTTTTAATACATCTTAATAGTATCCAGTTAAAAAAAAAAAGCTGTAACTGCTGGTTTACTATTTGTACCAAGTCTAGTTTTTAGATATGAAACTGGACATGACTGTTAACTTTAAACTTTGTTACAAGCTGAATTATAGCATGCTAATTTTTTGCAATTGTTTCATAGAAAATATTGAAAATCTTGTGTGATAATAGTCTTGCATCCCCCCACATTTGCGGTTACAGCTTTATAAAATTTTTAGTGAGTGTGTGGGGTTTGGGTATATGGTGTAGTTGCTAGGAATTATTACAAATTCCTATAATTTTTTAATACATCTTAATAGTATCCAGTTAAAAAAAAAAGCTGTAACCGCTGGTTTACTATTTGTACCAAGTCTAGTTTTTAGATATGAAACTGGACATGACTGTTAACTTTAAACTTTGTTACAAGCTGGATTATAGCATGCTAATATTTTGCAATTGTTTCATAGAAAATATTGAAAATCTTGTGTGATAATAGTCTTGCACCCCCCACATTTGCGGTTACAGCTTTATAAAATTTTTAGTGAGTGTGTGGGGTTTGGGTATATGGTGTAGTTTCTAGGAGTTATTACAAATTCCTATAATTTTTTAATACATCTTAATAGTATCCAGTTAAAAAAAAAAGCTGTAACCGCTGGTTTACTATTTGTACCAAGTCTAGTTTTTAGATATGAAACTGAACATGACTGTTAACTTTAAACTTTGTTACAAGCTGGATTACAGCGTGCTAATTTTTTGCAATTGTTTCATAGAAAATATTGAAAATCTTGTGTGATAATAGTCTTACACCCCCCACATTTGCGGTTACAGCTTTATAAAATTTTTAGTGAGTGTGTGGGGTTTGGGTATATGGTGTAGTTTTTAGAAGTTATTACATATTCCTATAATTTTTTAATACATCTTAATAGTATCCAGTTAAAAAAAAAAAGCTGTAACCACTGGTTTACTATTTGTACCAAATATTTTTTAAGATATTAAATTTTAATTTTTATTATTTTTATGTTATAAAAATGCTTAAAATAAAACTAACAAGTTATTATTTCTAATTTTTTTAATATAGATATTTAATAATATGATAGTATTAACGTTTGGTTAAAAAGATTTAATATATAAAATAATATAATTTATTATTAAATCTTCTCAAAGGTCTTGCTCTAGTGAGTTCTGGGACTCATTATCCTATGTTATAGGGTGCAATCCCCTACAAGACCATTTTAATTCATAGGTTATTTTATATTTAGTTTTTTAAATTAAATTTTATATTATTTTTATAATTATTTTTATAGCTATATTTTAATTATTTAATTAGACTTAAAATTAAATATTACTAATTATATTACATTATCATTATTTTTAATTTTTATGTTTTATGAGAATTTATTGCTTAGATATTATTAATTTCTTAATATTTTTTATCAGAGGTATAGTTCAATGGTAGAACGGTAGTCTTCAAAACTATTAATGTTTGTTCGATTCAAACTATCTCTGTAAATTTATTGTCCCGTTTTGTTTTTTTGTACACAGACATTTTATTTTTATTTAAAATTTTTTTTGTTTTTCTTGTGTTTTTTTTTATTTTTCTATTGCTATTTTATCTTTTCATAAAAACTAATTTTTTTTCATATTTCTCACTAAATATGAATTTTTATTTTAGAGTTTTCATATTTCACTCGGTTTCTTTTCTTTGTTTTTTTTTCTTTTTAATATCTGTTTATATTATGTTTTTTTGAAATAAATTTTTTATTGATTTTAGCAACTTTGATATTACAGGCTTACATTTAAAATGTGGTGAATTTTTTATAAATTTTTACGGTAAATCTTTTTCTATTTATTTTGGTAAATTTAGTTTAATCATAGGAATGCTTTTTTCTATTCTTTTACCTATTATTTTTTCTTTGTCAAATTCTGACTTTGATGATGATTTTTTATATTTTCATTTTATAATGTTTTTAGTTTCAGAACTTAGTTTTTTAGTTCTTTTGATAAATAATATTATTCTTTTTTATATTATTTATGAGCTTATACTGGTTCTAGTTTTTTTAAATATGTATTTAACTTCTAGTTCGCGTGGAGGTATTGAAGCTGCTATGTTTTTTGCAGGTTGAGCTTTACTAGGATCTATTCTTGTTGGTTTAGGTGTTATATTATTAGTAGTTTTAACTAATGAATATTTATTTTCTAAATTTATTTTTAATAAGTTAACGTCTAATGAGGTATATTATATTTATTTGTTATTTTTTTTTGGTTTTGGAACAAAACTATCAACATGGCCTTTTTGATATTGATTGCCTAGAGCCCACGTTGAAGTTTCTACAGGAATGTCTATTTTTTTAAGTTGCATTCTTATAAAATTATCTTATTTTTGTTTAGTACGTATTCGTTTTACTTTATTAACTGAAATTTCTTTAAATATTTTTATTATAGTTACTTTACTTTGTTCTATAGACGTTGTATTTAGATTAATGTCTCAAAAAGATTTAAAAGCTATTTTAGCTTTTAGTTCAGTCTTGCATACAAATTTATTTTTAGCCTTAGTTCACTTAGATGCATTAAAATTTATATCAATGTCTGTTCTTTATATTTGAGGTCATTCATTAGCTACTGCTTGTTTATTTATATGTATAAATATGATTGAACTTCGTTTTGGATCAAGAAGTATTATATATGTTTCAGGATTGTGAACTGTAAGTCCTAAATTAGCTATATTAACATTCTTTAGTCTATTATCATTCTTAGATTTTCCATGTACAATGTTTTTTTGGGGTGAATTTTGACTTTGAAATGTTTTATTTTTTAATTTTCCTATTTTAACTATACAGGTTATGTTTATTTGTTTGATTTTATTTTCTTGTATTTTTTTTAAAATTTGATGAGGTGTATTTTTCGGTTTTCCAAGTTTTACTATTAATAATTTTCAGGATATTGATTATTTAGAAAATTTTTTTATATTAACTTGACTTATTTTTTTTCAATTTGTTGTTGGAATTCAACCCTCCGTATTAACGTTCGGAGTTAGCTTTATTATCTAATTTAACCTCTTTTATGTAAAAAATCTTTTTTGTCCATAGAAAAACATGTTTTTTAATGACAGCAGCAATAAATTTTTTTTTTGAGCATAAGAGTGAACTCTTATTTGGTACTGCACTAGTAACCGGTATTGCTTTTTTTATTTATAACATAAATAATTTTAAGGATTATTCGCATCGCGAATATGAAGTTGAGCGTGAAATTAACCTTATAAAACCCGACATTAGAGATAGGCTAGAAGAGCTAGCTACTGGTGCCTGGGGCAATAATCCACCTATGGTTGATAATGGAATTCTTCCTATAACTGTAGGAGTACCTCCAGTTCCTCAACCCGACAGTATGATTCCTCCTGTTCCAAGAGATCCTTTTGATTATTTTTATATAGAGGCAAATTTATTAGATGACTGTTATGAAAATATGGTCTATATGTCGGATTATTGTTTTCCGGTTGATCATCCGTATACGCATATATATTATAATAAAACGGATATCTTTTTTCAATTTCCTATATGCGTGGATGAAAAGACCAGAATTTTATATACGGGTCGCCCGGGTATTCCGATAAGTGATAGATTTCCTAACAATTTTGTGTCTGAGGCATATAGGCGTATCTCAGACTGATGTAGTAGAATAGATTTATCTTTGTTAGCTCCAGAAAATTTTACTGAAGATGTAAAAAGTTCTATGTTATTTCAATTTAATGCAACGGTTTCTCTTCCTCTTTCAAAGTCATTACCAAGCTTCACTATCGGAGCTGAAGTAGTACAGACATTCGATTATTTTGATTTTGCTTGTGATCAATTGTTAAAAACGCCAGAGAATTTAGCACTTGCAGGTTTTTCTGCATTATTTATTGTGGAATCTTACTTACGTCTAAAAAAAGAAGATTTTTACGCTCATGCATTAGATCAATATGCTGATTATATTGTTCAGATGATGATAAAACAGCAAAAAATCATATGTAAACTAAATGGAAGGTTTTGACTTATTGTTAAACCCTTTAATTTAGGTTCTCTTTATATTTGATGACTTTGCTGGCACCATTCCCGTTCCCTTTATTGGTAGTGTGTGGATCTCTTGGTTTAGAATTGTTTTGTTAATAATAGACATTAGCTCTATGTAATATACTACGTGAAACTCCGTTTAGCACTATGTTGATTTAGAGGTTAAACATTAACAGTGAAGTGAAACATCTCAGTATCTGTTTATAAAAATAACAAATGATGGTTTAGTAGTGGTGAGCGAATTACCTGTGTATAATGTTTTTTAGTAATTATAGTTGAATATTAAACAAAAGGGGTGATAGTCCCGTACTAAAAAAATTTATTTATAAATTATTACTGTAAGAAAACTGTAATAAGTATGAAATACCATTTTCAAAACTTAAATTTTAAACCGAAAGAGCACTAGTACTGCGAGGAAAAGATGAAATAGACTCTTAAAAAATGACGAAAAGAATGTGAAACACACTATGATATCGGTTGATGCTTAAGCTACAACGTACCTTTTGTATAATGGATTGACAAGTTAATTTTATTAGCGAGCTTTTTTGCGTTTTTAATTTAATATAAAGTTAATAAAATTAGACCCGAAGCTCTATGATCTAATTATGGGCAAGTTGAAGCGATAAAAAGTGGAGGACTGAACCGGTAAACGTTGCAATGTTTTCGGATGACCTGTGATTAGGGGTGAAAGGCTTATCGAACAGAGTGATAGCTGGTTTTCTGCGAAAATTATTAAAGTAATGCATATTTTTTTTTTAGAAAAAGGTAGGATACATTACCGAATTTTTTCTAAATTGAATATAGGCGGTCTAGTGGCGCAAAGGTCATTTAGACAAAAGGGATACAGCCCAGATTATAGGTTAAGGTGTTTAAAATTTATTGATAATTAAAGGTGTACCTGATGTCTTAACAGGTCGGCATGGAAACTGTCATTCTTTAAAGAAAGCGTCAAAGTTTATTAAGAATTATTTGGTATACCATCAATTTTAATATAAATAAATTACCGAAACTATAAATTTATGGTAGCAGAATGTCTTGTATACTATTGATGTGGTAGCGAAAGCTATAATTGAAGTATCAAGAGTAATAATGTCAATATAAGTAACTAAATATAGCGTGAATCTATATTATCTAATGTCTAAGAGTTTTGGCGTATAGATTTTCTTCGATGATAGAAACAGACCTTAAGAGGTAGACTTTTGTTGAACTTGATAGGTTTCCTAATGTGACATCACTGATCTGGAAATAACTTAGGAATAAACTGTATTAAATCTGACACAAGTAGACACGTAGAATATACTGTGATAGCGAGAGAAAAACATTGAAGGAACTAGGCAAATTCGCTCCGTAACTTCGGAAGAAGGAGTACCTGGCTTTGCTTGGTGTCACTAAAGAGCGGGCGGCGACTGTTTATTAAAAACATAGGACCTTGCTAATTTGAAAAAAGATGTATAAGGTTTGACTCCTGCCCAGTGCTGCAAAATGAAATTTTTCAGTGAATTTTGAGCTGAAAATATAAGTTCCAGTAAACGGCGGCCGTAACCCTGACGGTCCTAAGGTAGCGTAATCCCTTGACGGGTAAGTTCCGTCCTGCATGAATGGAGTAACGACTGCCCCACTGTCTCCAATGTTATCTCGGTGAAATTGAATTTGTTGTGAAGATGCAATAGATTGTAGTTAGACGGAAAGACCCTATGCACCTTTACTATAATTTTGTGTAGTTTTAGATATTGAAATTGTGCAGAATAGGTAGGAGTTTTTACGACAATGAAATACTACCCTTTTCAACTTTTAAAGCTTACCTTAAAAAAATAAAAGTAAGGGAAAAATGCATGATTGGTAGTTTAGCTGGGGCGGCTGCCTTCTAAATGGTAACGAAGGTGAAAAATCATTAATTTTTAATTTAACCGCAAGGTGAATTTAATTTTGTAATAATTTGATTGGTGAGATTAAAATATCTACGAATATTTTAAGAAGTTTTTTCTTTTTTATAATGACCCGATAAATAATAATGGAGTTGTTATCGATTAACGGATAATAGGTACGCTAGGGATAACAGGCTAATAATTTTAGAGAGTTCCTATTGAAAAGATTGTTTGGCACCTCGATGTCGGCTCATCGTATCCTGGGGGTGCACCGGTCTCCAAAGGTTTGGCTGTTCGCCAATTAAAACGGTACGTGAGCTGGGTTAAAAACGTCGTGAGACAGTTTGGTCCTTATCTGCTATATTTAGAAATTAACAAAATTTTACCTTAGTACGAGAGGATTAGGAAGAATTGACCTATGGTGTATCGATTATATTGACAAAATGTATGTCGAGTAGCTAAGTCAGTAACAAATAAATGCATTTGTGCATGAAGTTGATTTTGTATATTTCTAATAAATTCTAGTAGACTACTAGTTATTTTGAGAATTTAATTACCGAGAGGTATGTAGTTTATCAAATCTTAAAATTTAATAAAAAAAATTTTATGCTTATACTTATTATTGTTTTTTTAATAATTATTTTTATTTCTTCGTGATTTTATATTTGATATTTAGGTTATCGTGGTATTTTTTTTACTATTATCATTAGTTTATTTTTTTGTACTTATTTATCTTTTTGAAATCTTTATGAAGTTTGATTTTATGGTTATACAATAGAGTATACTGGTTTTCTTTGGGCAAACATTGGAAACGAATTATTTATCTATTGTAATTTTAGACTAGATTTTTTTAATTCTTTGTTAACTTTTGTTGTTATTAGTGCTGCCCTCCTTGTTAGTCTTTTTGTTTTTTTTGATATGTGAGATGATAAAGATGGTGTTTTTTTTATTATAAATTTAGGTTTTTTTATTGTATTTATGCTTATTGTTATTAATAGTGCTAATCTCTTATTTTTTTATTTAGGTTGAGAGGGTATAGGTTTAACTTCTCTTTTTTTAATAACATTCTGATCGGAACGTGTTAGAGGTGTTAAGGCTGCTATAAAGGTTTTTACTATAAATAAGATTGGTGATTTTTTTTTTTTTATTTTAATACTTTTACTAGTTAATTTTGTTGGTGATTTAAATTTTAATTCTTTAAACTCTTTTTCTATATTTTATACAAGTTTTACCATAAATTTTTTTTCTTTTCAATTTTTTCTAGTTAACATACTAGGTATTTTATTATATTTTAGCAGTTGTGTAAAATCAGCTCAATTTGGTTTTCATATTTGATTGTTAGAGGCTATGGAAGCACCTCTAGGAGCTTCTGCCTTAATGCATTCTTCAACTCTAGTTATAGCTGGTTTAGTGTTATGTTTTAAATTATCAAGTTTAATTGAATTATCAACTATTAGTCAGGTTATTATGCTTTTACTAGGGGCTTTCTCTAGTTTGTATGCTTCATTTATTGCTATGTTTCAATTTGAATTAAAGGTTATTATGGCATATTCCACCATTAGTAATATGGGTTATATGTTTATTTTATTTTCTATAGCCGCTTATAGGGAGGTTTTAGTTGTAATGATTCTTCATGCCTATATAAAAATTTATTTATTTTTAGTTGTAGGTGCAATTATGCTTCATTGTAATGGAATGCAAGATCTAAGATTTATGGGTGGTTTATTGTCATATATTCCATCCGTTTGAATTAGTTATTTTATAGCTGGTTTAGGTTTATCAGGTTTACCATTTCTTAGTGGTTATTACTATAAATTAGAAATATGACAGAATTTTTTAAATAACAATTTTGTATTTTTAGGTGTTGAATATTTTATTTTTTTATCATTTATTTTTACGCTTATTTATTTATTTCGTACAGGATATTTAATTTTTTCTGGATCAAAAAATGGTCATAGATCTATCTATAGAAAACGCTCCAACTCAATTCTTTTTATTTTTAATTTTTTTATTTTATCTTTTTTAATTTTATTTAGTGCAGTTTTTGTTAATTGCTTAATAAATAGTAATTTAACCAATATTTCTAGTAGTTTTTATTTTTATTGTTTTTTATTTTATAATTGAATTATTGTAAACGGTTCTTTATATTCTTACTATCTATGAGTAATGGTTTATTTATTATCTTTTATGTTTTTTTATTTTTGATATTTATTTTCTCTTAATTTTAGTTGAAATTTTTTAAAATATTGATTTATATTATTTTATTTTATTTTAGTTTTTTACTTTATTATAGTTTTTTAATTCTATTAATCAGACGAGATCCTATGAAATTAAATTCGATTCTGGTTTCGAGTGAACGCTAGTAGAACATTTAACTCATGCAAGTCGGACGCGAATATTTCTATATTTCTATATTATATGTTATATATTCGGAGTGGCGTATCGTGTGAGTAATATACAAGGACTTGCCTATAATAATAACTAGATATTAAAGCAAATCGATTATAGATAGACTTGTAGAAGATTAGGTAGTTGGTAGGGGGATTGCCATACCAAGCCTAGCATCTTTAGCCGACAATGACAGTTTGAACGGCCACACGGGGTATGAGAAGACCCCGCCTTTGGCAGCAGAGAAGAATCTTGGACAAGTAACGCAAGTTAGATCCAGTGATTTTACGGGATTGAGGACAACTATGGCAGTCGTAAATTTATGTCGCAAAATACAAGACTGATGTAATTTTTGCTAAGAAGCACTGACTAACTATGTGCCAGCAGTCGCGGTAATACATAGAGTGCGAGCGTTACTCGCGATGATTGGGCATAAAGCGCTAGTAGGCGGTTAAAAAACAATTCTTATATATTTATACTTTGTGCAACTCAAAGGTAAACGATATTTTTGATTTAGCGGTATAATGCGTAGACATTTAAGAGATCTCCAAAGGCCACGGCAGTTTACTAGGGTTAGCAGACGCTGAGTGGCGAAAGTGTGGGTATCGATTGGGATTCGAGACCCCAGTAGTCCACACCCTAAATGATGAATATGAAATGTTTAAATATGTTATAGTATACACGTAAATATTCCGCCTGGGGATAACAGTCTAAAGGCTTAAACTTAAAGAAATTGGCGGGAATTTGATTGAACGGTGAGACACGTGTCTTAATCGGACAGTAAACACAAAATCTTACCCGGAGTTTTATTGTTTTTAAAGGTAAATATTATAAAAACTTTTTAAAGATGAAAAATTATTGCATGGCTGTCGTCAATTCGTGCTTCAATGCCTCTGGTTCAGTCCCCTACGAATGAAATTCTTACTATCATTTCTAGAGTATTTTATTATTCTGGATGGTGGTGCAACCCACTTTCTTTTAGAACTGGGGAGCATTAAAGGAGCGACGTCAAGTCAGTATGAAATTGGACCTTGGGGCTGCGTGCGTGTCACAGAGATAGTCACAATATGAAACGATGGTGTGAACCGGAGTTAATCTGAAAAAGCTATCAGGTTCTTATTATTTTTTGAAAGAAAAGTACGAGGGTGGAATCGTTAGTAATCGTATATTAAAATGATACGGTGAATTAAAAAACAAATTTTGCACACACTGCCCATCACGCTCGGAGAGATCGGTCTACTGGATAGTCAGACCTCTGTGTTGTTTTTTATAACCCGTGTGCTGTGTTATTTGATACGATAAAATGGAACTATTACGCGGGTTTATCAATCGGAGTGAAGTTGTAACAAGGTATTACTAGGGGAACCTGGCGATGAAATAATGATTACATTACAAATGATTTTTTTAATACTAGCTCATTTTTTAATATATTTTGTCGAGTGGAAAAGCCACGTCGTTGCAAGTAAAAAAAAATTATATAAATTTTTCTAGAAAGTTTATTAATCGTTTATTTAGACGTCTATATGATAATAGTATTTTTTTTTTTGACATTATTTTTAAATCATTTGCGTACAAGCTTTTAAAAAAAAGTTTTAAATTAATTTTATTTTTAAAAACTTTTTCACGCGATTGATTGTACACTACAAATCATAAAAAATTGGGTTTAAATTATTTGTTTGCCTCATTTTTTAGTGGTTTATTTGGAACTTTTTTATCAACTCTAATTAGAATTGAACTATCGCAGCCTGGTTCTTTACTTTTTAGTGGTAATGCCAATGCATATCATGTTGTAGTTGGTATACATGCAATTTTAATGGTATTTTTTTTGGTAACACCTGCTGTTTTTGGTGGTATAGGTAATTATTTTTTACCTATACATACTGGTGCTCGTGATGTTGCTTATCCTAGATTAAATAATTTTAGTCTTTGATTATTACCTGCTGGTTTAATAACAGCCTTAAGATCACTTTGAGAAGGTATTCGTACAAGTTCTTTAAATTTTTTAACAGAATCAGTTTATTCCTTTAATAATTTAGAGCGAGATTTATTTGGAAATAACATTTTTGTAGCTTATGGAGATTTAAATAGCTATGATTTTAGAAATTACTCATTTGAATCTGAGTCACAGAGTTGAATAACTTTAACAGAAACTCAATACAAGTTAAATTTAAATTATATTGATTGTTTTTATTTACCATCAAATAGAGATTCTTTATCACCATTTTTACCTTCAACAAACATTAATATGGATTTAACTAATACTATGGCTGGTTGAACCTTTACTACACCATTTTCTCATAGTAGATTTACAGGTGTTCCTGTTGATTGGGCGTTAGCGGCGTTATTAATCGCTACACTATCTTCAATTATAACTATTATAAATTTAATTGTTACTTGAAGATATCTTAGAGGTCGTGGTTCTAGAAATCAAAAGGAATTTTTTCCAATTTCCTTAATATCAATTTTTATTTCACTACGTATTTTAATTATTGTTTCACCAATACTTAACGCAGGTTTAATTATGTTAATATCTGATCGTCATTTTTATACTTCCTTTTTTACGGTTAGAGCTGGTGGTGATATTTTATTATTTCAACATATTTTTTGATTTTTTGGTCATCCAGAGGTTTATGTGTTGATTTTACCAGGTTTTGGTATTGCTAGTACCTTAATACCTTATTACGTACGTAAACCACTTGGAAGTAAAATGCATATGATTTATGCTATGCACGCTATTGCTAGTATGGGTTTCGTTGTTTGAGGTCATCATATGTATTTAGTTGGTATAGATAATAAAGCACGTATTTTATTTTTTGTTGTTACTATTATGATTGCTTTACCAGCTTCTGTTAAGGTTTGTGGTTGAATGGCTTCTTTGGTCAATAGTACTACTTTTTTTAGCTCTGAACTTATGTTTGCTCTAGTATTCGTTGGTTTTTTTATTATTGGTGGTGTCACAGGTAGTTTTTGTGCTCATGCAGCTACAGATATTATGCTTCATGATACTTACTATATTGTAGGTCATTTTCATATTATGCTATCTGGAGCTTTAATGGCTTCTTTATTTTCTTATGTTTATTTTAATATTCGAGAGTTTACAGGTGTTTACTATAATTGATTTTTTGTTTTTCTGCATTTAATTTTTCACACTATTGGGCATGTTTTAACCTTTTTACCTATGCTTTGATTAGGTTTTGCTGGTATGCCGAGACGAATTCAAGATTACCCATGAGGATATGCTGGTTGACATAGTGTAGCCTCATTAGGACATACAATCGTTATTTTTAGTATTTTTAGTTTTATAATTTCTATGCTATTAATTCTTTATTTAAAAACACCAGCAGAGTCTAAAAATAAAGGTTTTCCATTTTTGACCACTCGTTTAGGATTTTTACTATCTGATAAAAGTTATTTATACGGTATAAATAATAAACCTAAATTGGTTGGTATGGATTTTATTCGTAATTATATAAAAAATAAAAGATCATTTCATAATTAATTGTTTTATGCATAATTCAAAAACTATTTTATATTATTTCTTAAAAAATATAAGTTTTTTAAAGATTAAGTTTAAATCAATAATTTTTGTTATTTTTTCAGATATAAAATGTTGTTGATTTTCATTTATTATCGCTTTATTATATGAATTTTATATTATTTGTTTAAGTACTTCTAAGTTTCGATTTTTTGAAACATTTTTTTTACCGCTTGGTCCAAGTCCATTTTTATGCATTATTTTTACAGGTTGAATTTATGTTTGAGGTATATCTAATTTACGTCGTACTCTATTCGGTAAATTTACTAGAGGTGATAGAAAATTATGATTTAAATCTTTTGCCTCTTTTTGAGTGGTTGAATTGGTTACTGTTTTAGGTTTGTATATTTGTTCAGCTTGAATGTCATGAGGTCCTGCTCCAATTTTTCATCGTAATTTCTTAGCTCCAACAAAAGGTTTTGCAACAGAACTAATTTTTTTTACTTTTATTATTTGATCTTTATATTTGTTAAGATTTTTTATAAAATGAAATTCTTGAAAAACATCTGTTTTTTTAACATTAATTATTATTTTTTTTGTTTCATTATTAATTTGACGAGATTTAATTTCTTTTTTAGGTCGAGATACTATGATTTTTGCTAATAGTTCTAGATGAAAGTATATTGATCCTCAAACAGTGCGTTATTCAATTTCTTCTAATTGATGAATTTATAATTATATTGGTATAAATAAACTTTTTATTCCATTTTCAAAGGACTTTTTATCATTTTTTAATCAAATTCCTGTATATACTGAATATGAAACTGTAAATGTTTTAAAGTTTATAACTCCAGTGGAGTGATCTACTAGTTTATTATTTTCTTCTTCGACTTTAGATAAGTTTTTTGTTGATTTTATTGGTTTTAATGCAGAATATTTAGAATTTACCCCTGTTAATGAGTTTTTTACTAATAGATTTTTTTATCCTAGAAGAGTTGGTTTTGCTACAAAAAAGCTAGCTATGTGAACTTTATTTGTAATTTTAAAAATGTTTCATCACATTGTTTTATTTTATTGATGATTTATTTTTTTACTAAGATTATATGGTATGAAAAAAAATGCGTATTCATTATTATCAACCTGTTGATTTAATATTTATTGTTGTTTCGTTATTGGCTTATTAATATATATATTTTCTTTATTTCCATTTTATGAAAATTTTTTAAGATTAAAAACATTAAAGATTAGACCTTTGTTATATAGAAGGGCTATCTATTCTGATGCATTAAGTTATCTTTATTTAATCGCTGTTAGTGAATCTAATGAAATTAGGCCTTGAAGTGCTACAAAGGATGATAATCGTTATTCTTTTAGATGACTTTTAGGTGAAGTTTTTTTTTCAGAGGAATTTTGAGTTCAGCAATCGCATTATAAAAATATTTTTAGTACCAGAAGTGATTTTAATAAAATAAAGGGTCATTATAGACGTTCTAGGCGTTTTACTTGAACTATTTTTGATAGTAATTATTATTATTTATGAAAACAGCCTAAACCTATTAATTTTTCTTGAAATTTTCTTGATGATAGCTTAACAGATAATGGTTCATTAGTTTTTGGTAGAAGGGGATATTATAACATTCAAGAATTTCCGAATTTTGATATTATATATTTTTAATGGGAAAGGGTACCTGATTGCGTATTGCTAATAAATCAAACGTTTGAAAAACAAAAATTTTTCATGTCTATAGACATGGATTAAATAATGGTAGTAAAATTAGTTTTTTAACAAGAAGCTCTGTTAAAAAATTAGTTCCTTTGCGTAAAATTGTTATAAAGAGAAAAAAGAGAATATTTACTTTAATAATGCGTTCTAAACAGTGAACTTCTCGTCTTGATGGTTCTAAACGAAAGTTTTTTAGGAATGATGCTATTATTCTTAAAAAAAATGCGAATATTAGCGACACTAGAACAAAGGGTGGGGTAATTTTAGAATTTGCTCGTAAAAAATATTTAAATTTTTTTGATGAATGACAGTAGTAAGAATGAATTTTTATTCTTATTTTTTTATTTTTATTATATTTTTTATTTTTATTATATTTTTTATTTACCACATTTTTTCATTTTATTTGCTTTATAAAATTAGATTAAATTCTTTTTTTAAGGTTTATCCTAATAATTTAAATTATGATAATTTTTATACTATACTAGTATATGGTTATTTTTTTGCATTTTTTATTTGTTTACGTCCACCATTTTTATGATTTCATCACTTAAATCATGCTATAGGTTTTTTTTTGTTTTTAATTATATTTTTGTATCGTAATAATATATCACAACCTTCAATAAATTTAACTTATTCTGAGGTTTGAAATTTTTCTTTTAAAGATATTAAAACAATAAGAATTTTTCAATTATATTATTTTTTTAGAATTTCTCAGTGATCATTATTTGATTACAGTGATATTCTTATTACTAGAATTTTTCTTTTTATAATTCTTGGTTTATTTCTCTCCATTTAATCTATTTGATATAATGAGTAGTAGCTAGCATTTTTTATTTGTTAAAAAATTATAAAATCTATATTTTATAGCTTTTTTGTCAAAATATCTTTATAGATTGAGACAACGTTAGGATTGAAAATAAATTTTATGACTAGACTTATATACACTCCTACCTCTTTTTTCAGTTGAGATACAGTTGATAATTTTTTTAATATATTTATGCCTATAAAGGTAAAACTTATGTCTTTTGCTAATGTAATAGATTCATATTTTCCAATATCTCAGGATCAGTATGTTAATGCTTTATTTATTATGAAGAGTAGTAGCTACGAGGATAATATTCTTATGATGGAAAGGTTAAATACTTTATACCCTGAACTTATGACTCAATTATATAATATGGTGGATTATTTTTTTTCTATTGATCTTAATATTTCTATAATTAATTCTATTTTTTTATCTATTCATACTCATGTTTTTTTAAATTATTGAGCCTGATTGGGTTTTTTTTATGGTTTGTTTCTTATGATTTTTTATTCAATTCTAGTTGATTATTTTAAATCAAAATTTTATAATTATAATTTTATTTCTTTTTATAAAAATTTTATTAATCTATGAGTTTCTTTTACTGGTATAAAGTTTGAATCATTCGAGGAAACCTTTTGTGTTATTGTTTTATGACCTTGATGCATTTTTCTTGTTTTTACTCATGTCTTTTTTTTAGAAAATAATGAGATATTTTTTGTTTTTATGGAATGAGGTCTTCCTGTAATTATAGGTTTTATGATAATTCTAGAAAGTCTGTGAGTCTTTGGTTGTCATATTTTTATTTATTTAACTGGTTCGCGCGGCAGGCGCTTTTTTTTTATTGTTATAATAGAGGATCTTGTTGCTTTTTCAATTTTACTTAGTAGGGTTACTCTTCAAATAGTACGTGGTATTATCTGTGCTTTTTATCATGATTTTTTTCGTGATATTTTTGAGCTAATTACATATCTTTGGGATGATATTTTTGTTTTTTCTGATATTGGTTTATTTGAGGAGGGTTTATTACTAAGATTTTTAATTTTTTTTATTGATATTTACTTTATGTCTATGATGCTTTTTTTTGTTTATTTTATTTTATTTTTGCAGCTTTTGTTTTTATTAATAGCTGTATGACTTTTTTGTAGATGTTGGTTTATTTCGTCAAGATATCTCGAGGTTATTAGATCTAGGGATTGAGACAACGTTAGGGTTGAAAATAAATTTTATGACTAGACTTATATACACTTCTACTTCTTTTTTTAGTTGAGATACTGTTGACAATTTTTTTAATATATTTATGCCTATAAAGATAAAACTCGTGTCTTTTGTTAGCGTAATAGATTCCTATTTTCCAATATCTCATGATCAATATGTAAATGCTTTATTTATTATGAAGAGTAGTAGTTACGAGGATAATATTCTTATGATGGAAAGGTTAAATACTTTATATCCAGAGCTTATGACTCAATTATATAATATGGTGGATTACTTTTTTTCTATTGATCTTAATATTTCTATAATTAACTCTATGTTTTTATCTATTCATACTCATGTTTTTTTAAATTATTGAGCCTGATTAGGTTTTTTTTATGGTTTGTTTCTTATGATTTTTTATTCAATTCTAGTTGATTATTTTAAATCAAAATTTTATAATTATAATTTTATTTCTTTTTATAAAAATTTTATTAATCTATGAGTTTCTTTTACTGGTATAAAGTTTGAATCATTTGAGGAAACCTTTTGTGTTATTGTTTTATGACCTTGATGCATTTTTCTTGTTTTTACTCATGTCTTCTTTTTAGAAAATAATGAGGTATTTTTTGTTTTTATGGAGTGGGGTCTTCCTGTAATTATAGGTTTTATGATAATTCTAGAAAGTTTGTGAGTCTTTGGTTGTCATATTTTTATTTATTTAACTGGTTCACGCGGTAGGCGTTTTTTTTTTATTGTTATAGTAGAGGATCTTGTTGCCTTTTCAATTTTACTTAGTAGAGTTACTCTTCAAATAGTACGTGGTATTATCTGTGCTTTTTATCATGATTTTTTTCGTGATATTTTTGAGTTAATTACATATCTTTGAGATGATATTTTTGTTTTTTCTGATATTGGTTTATTTGAAGAGGGCTTATTACTAAGATTTTTAATTTTTTTTGTTGATATTTACTTTATGTCTATGATGCTTTTTTTTGTTTATTTTATTTTATTTTTGCAGCTTTTGTTCTTGTTAATAGCTGTATGACTTTTTTGTAGATGTTGGTTTATTTCGTCAAAATATCTCGAGATTATTAGATCTAGGGGTTGAGACAACGTTAGGGTTGAAAATAAATTTTATGACTAGACTTATATACATTTCTACTTCTTTTTTCAGTTGAGATACGGTTGATAATTTTTTTAATAT
>CATKHM010000242.1:0-15387 GCA_949751825.1 Blepharisma undulans
AGTTTTATTATCTTCATTGCTTCCTTTATTTGATGAAGCTTGGGATCGTTTTCTTACAAAAACATCTATTACTTCTTTTTTTGGTTTATCTTTATTTACACTTTTATTGCTTGCTTTGTAGACGAGTTTCATTATTTCTGCTGCAAGGCCAGAAATGAATTGGATATTTGTAGGCTGGCTCCTGAGGAGTTTAAAGTAAATTTCTGAGGCGATATCGCTGGCTTTGACTTTTAAGGATCTTTTGAAGTCAGATTTACCGACAGAAATTGTGAGAGCGATTTTGTAAAGAAGCATAAGGCGACGCATTTTTATGGGGTCGTTTTTCATGTTGCCGTAGATACCGTTGATGATGTCGGCAAGTTGGGTGCTTGGGAGATTTGGATTTTTTTCGATAATGCAGCCAAGATAGCAAGGGTGGCTTTGGAGGCAGCCTAATAAATATTCATAAAGTTGGATGTTTTTGGAGATAATAGGAGGGAGAGTGAGCTTAAAGAGTGGAGTTCCAACTTGAGGCATTTTTTCGATTTTAGCGACTATTAGACTTTCTAGATAGCTTAAAGAGTTAGTTCTTTCAAACTCGACTTCTCTTACTTTATCAAACATCATCAATAAATTGTCGAGTTTTGATATAATTTTTTGATCATTCAATAACAAAGTTTCTTCAGAATTTTCCACAGGTTCATTTTTGATCAAAGTCTGCAAAAAATATTCATTATCTCCTTCCTCAAGATCATCTACCTGTGTTTCTGCAATTTCTTTATTTTCTGATAACCATTTATTAATCCCATACAATTTTTGTGGCACTTTTATCTCCGGGTCATCAATATAAGCCAATCCCAGTCTTCCTGACCCAGAACTTCCCCACACAAAAACATCTCCATCTACAGTTAACGCACACGAATGGTTACTTCCACACATTGCTCTTTCAAATACCGTATCATGTGACATAATAAGCTGCCCTGGCAACGCCACAGTCAGGTCATCGTGTACAAATACAAACGGTCCTGGGCCAAGTTTTCCTGCAGTTACCTTTCCCCACCCATAAATTTGTCCTCTTTTTGTGACAGCTAACGAATGGTCTCTTCCTGCTGATATAGATTTTACAGCACTCGCAATTTTAGTTACTTTTTGAAAAGAAATAGCTTCATTTGAGCCTACCATTTGTAGACCTGCAAATTTAGCAAGCCCAGCGCCATATACGTAGCCATCAAGAGATAAAACTAAAGTATAATGTTCTCCACATGCTACTTCTTTTAAGCCAGTTTGAGAAGGAGGCTGAAAAGTCTTAAAATCTACTTGGGTAGGGACAACTCTGTCAATTGCGTCGGACAGGCCAAGTTTTCCAAACCAGCCACCTCCCCATACCCAGAGATGATGAGAGTAATCAAGTGCAGCTGTATGTGTGACACCACATGATATGTTTTTTACATTAGGTAAACCAAGGACCATTCTTGGGATGTATTGGATTGAGCTTTTTCCTGTCAAAACGCCATCACCAAGGCCAAGTTTTCCATATTCCGCACTTCCTGTCATATATACTTCTCCATTGTCAGCTAAAAAAGCTGAATGATAAGGGCCTGCTGCTATTAATTTTATATCAATTCTTTTAAATGCAGCTACCATTACAGGTCTTCTAATAATTCTTGTCATTTCACTATACCCAATGCCAAGTTGTCCTTGTTCGTTAGTACCCCACGCCCATACTTTTCCATTAACCCCTAAAGCTAAAACATATTCTCCAGACGCAGCAAGCAGTCTAAACTTTTCTTTCCTAAAAACATCCATTAACAAAGGTGTATAGCTGTTTCTCCCTTTAAATTGTGAAGCAGGTCTAGGCATAGTTCTTTCTATTTCATTGTTATATTCTACCTCATCTTCTTCTACTTCATCTCCACTTTGATCAGGCTCATTTGTAGGCTTATTCCCAAGCTGTCCTTTTGCATTAGATCCCCACGCCAATACTTCTCCTGCATTAGTTAAACAATAAGTATTAAAATCTCCACAAAATACTGATGAAACAGCTGTCGACTTCAAAGGCATAAAATCTAACTTTCCTTCTTTTTTCTTGTTGTGTACCTTAGGAAGTTTTACTTCTTTTGGGAGCGGCTCTTCTAATGCTTTAGAACTTATGCCAAGTTTTCCATCTAAGCCATCACCCCATGCAAAAAGCTGCCCTCTTTTGGAAAGTGCTAAACCATGCTTGTAGCCAAGGGCGATATCCACAATTTTGACAGCGCCCATCATAGTACCCATTCCAACTCTTACAGGAATAAGCTGATTTTCTCCACTTGAGCTTGGGACACCTAGTCTTCCGTTTTTAGAGTTTCCTCAGGCCCAGACTTCTCCGTTCATTGCGAGTACAGCTGAATGGAAAAAAGATAAGCAGAGTTTCCACATATAACGGCCTTTGAAAAAGTCTAAAACTCTTGGAGAAAATTCGTTACTTAAGGTACCGTGGCCTAATCTAGCGTAGGTTCCTACTCCTCATGTAAATATTTCTCCTTTTCGGATACAGCCAGAATGAGAATGCCCAGCAGCTATAGATTCAACGTCATCAAGTGTCCGAATTTTTCTGGGAAAAAGCTCAAGATTACTTTCTCCATGTCCTAGTCTTCCTCCTTCTCCTAATCCCCAAGAATACACATTTCCTTCATTATCTAATGCAAGCGAATGAGAGCCTCCTCCAGCAACATCTACTAAATATTCTGCTTCAATCGTAACCTGCACAGGAATCAATTGGTCTTTTGTATTTCCAGTACCAAGCTGTCCATATGCATTAGCACCCCATGAAAACAATTTTCTGCCCATAGAGATCGCTAAAGTATGCTGCCCTCCACAGCTGATTTTCGTTATAGAAATTTCTTCAGGTAAATGTGCAAGTCTTTCTTTTGAATTTTCCATATCTCTAGGATCTCCTCTTCCCAATCTTCCGTTATCTTTGCACCCCCAAGTCATCACTCTTCCATCATCTACCCTGAACCCATACAATTGATCCCTGAATTCTTTATATAAAATTTTCCCCTGTGAATCAGCCTTAGTCATCAATAAATCAGTTATTTCTTGGATAATTTCTTCGTTTTCGTTAGATAAAAACCTATGGAAAAAAGCTACAATTTTTTCTCTGCCGATAGCTTTGGCTCTTTTTCAATGCTGGGCGTGGTATTCACTCATAGTTCCACATTCTTTTTTGACGGATTCTAAAACTTGAGTGAATATTTTTGAGATAGGGATTTCGGCGGAATAAATTAATTTTAAGGGAGGTAATGATACATCTCGTATTAGCAATGCGGTGTGAGTGTCACCTACGGCTACTTCTATTGCGGAATAATGAGATTCGTCGGATGAGGTGTCAAAAGAGTAAGGGGTGTATTGAGCAAAATCTTTTAGTTCTGGGACACCAAGCTCGTCGTTTTTAGATAACCCTCATACGTAAACACTGCCGTCTTCAAGAACACAGACACTGTGATTGAGCCCACATCCAATTCGTTTGTGCATTTTTAATAGAAGATTAACCGTTTTAAGAGATATTTTAAATCAGAACATACAATTTTTGTATATTTTTAATCTGGCATATTCTATTTAACTACTATTAATCTGTTTAATTCTCTGTCTTAAATTTTTCAAAAATTCCATAACTTCGCTTCCTGGAAATCTCCCAAGCACTCCTTTTGCACAGTCAATTTCATTAAAAGCTTGGACATTATCTCTAAATGCTTCTCTGCTGATATCTTCTTCATCTGTTAATGCTTTATAAGCTTCCAGACGAGTCACTATAAAAGGAACTGGCTCAAAGCTATGATCGCCAATATGAATATTTGTGGTATGGTCTCCGCCAACTACAATTATCATATCATTATAAGTTTCTCCTAGTGTTTTTAAGGTTACGCCAATAATTTTGTCAATGTTTTCTATCATGGTAATCCTGTCATCGAGATTTTTGTCATGTCCTAAATCATCAATTGCTTTTATGTGGACGAATCCAAATTCGTAATCTTCTCTGAATAGCTCAATGGCTCTGTCAAATTTTGCTTGAAAATTGCTGTGGATATCACCGGTTGTTCCAGGCACATTAATTACATCCGCTCCCAATGTCATTGCAAGTCCCTTAATAATAGCTGTTGGTGCAATAAAAAATGATTTAAGGTTATGCTTATTTCTGAAAGTCGGAACTCTCAATTTGACTCCACATCCCCTCAGAAGTAGAATATTTGCTGGAGGCTTGTGTTCTCTTACTCTTTCTTGGTTGATTGGATGTTTTGATAATTCTTCATATATCCAATGACTTAATGCATTTACAATATTTGCAGTATTTATTGCATTTCGGTCATTTGGATCTACTGCTTTTGCTTCTCTTAAGGGTAAATTATCCTTCAATGGATCTGTTCCTTCGATTTGATGAGATAGATTTGGGCCTACGATTTTTAAACCACATCTATGTTCAGTAGCATGCAGGACGTTAATTTTATAACCAGGAAAGCCAGGGATTTCTCGATCGTCTAGGTATCTGCATAAATCCAAGCCCCATTTATAAAATTGCCTTGATACTCTTCTTCTTGTAACTAACCCACTTTCTGGATCCAAAGTGGCAAAGTTGCATTTGAAAGCAATATCATCGTATCCAAGATCTAATCCAGCACCTAATGTTTCAAATGATCCTCTTCCTTGATAATTTTTGAAAGGCTCATAGCCAAAAATAGACATGTGAGCGACATCGCTACCACAAGCTAAGCCAGTCTCTACAGGATCTATAAGTCCAGTTAAACCAGCATTTGCCAAGTTGTCTAAAGTAGGCTTTTTTGAGTATTGAAGATAGGTTTTGTTGTTAATTGATGCATTTGAAACATCAGCGAGTCCATCGATCATAATGTATAGGATCTTAGGCTCCATTTAAATTGTGATAAAATCATCCTTGTCAGGAATAGCATAAAATTTTAATTTTTATTAAAAAAGGAAGAATAATTCTATGAAAATAGATAAAAGAATATTATTTATTAGGAAAATATTAACTTCGAGTAATATAGATAAATTGGTTTATCTTTTTATTGACTTTGAAAAGCCTTGATTAAATTTGCATAATCTAAAATAAATCAAAACGATTATAATTCAAGCAAAACTTATATAAAACTTCATGATCCTTGATATGAAATTTATTTACTTGTGAAAATATTAGATTCTATTAATTTCATATTATGGATCAAGATTTTCAACCAATTTGGCACTATGTTAACGATGAAGGGCAAAGTGAAGGACCAGTTGCTTTTCGAGATATTGATGCTCTTCTAAGAACTGAGGAGCTTGGACTTTCTTCACTCGTGTGAAAAGATGGAATGGCAGATTGGACACCAATTGGAAAAATACAAGAATTCGTTCAAAGCTTAGCAGAAGAGGACACTGAGCTTGCTCTTCATATGAAACCAGATGAGCCAATCAAAGAAAAACCAAAAATTTTATCTGAAGAAGAAAAAGTAATTCCAATTTAGAAAATCCTTGGCCAAAAAAAAGCCAAACGCAAGCGCCAGCAACAAAAAAAGAAATCTAAATGATATGAGCCCAAAGTCAACACCAACCTTTACGTTTCAGGTCTTCCCACCGACATCACAGTCGAAAAAATAATCGAATTCTTCACCAAAGCCGGTGCAATCCGCCTCGACAAATTCACAGGGCAGCCTAAAGTGAAAATCTACAAAGACGACCAAGGGAAGCCTAAAGGTGATGGGCTTGTATCTTACGCCCACGACGAAAGTGTTGCAATGGCCATATCAATTTTACAGAGCAAAGAAATTGAGCCAGGATTCCGTCTAACGCTTGAACCCGTAAATTAAACTTCTAGGCCGAATTTAAACAAAAAGGAGATTATATACCAAGAAATAAAGTCAACGTTGACAAGTTGCAACTGATCAAGGCCAAGACATTGAAAGAAAGACAATTAGGATGAAATGAAGATGAGACTGAAACTAAAGGATTGAGAATTGTGATTGTGAAGAATGTATTTTCAATTGAAGAAGCAAAAAAAGAAGGATTTTTTGAAGAGTTGAGGATTGATTTGTTGAGGGAGATTGAAGAAAATATTGGGAAGGTGCAAAGGATGAGAATTTTCGAGCATAATCCTGAAGGGGTGGTAGAAATAAAATTTGAAAAAGCCAATGAAGCTGAATTGTGTATTCAAACACTGAATGGAAGAAATTATGCCAAAAAGGTTTTACAGTGCGAGTTTTGGGATGGAAAAAGTGACTATCGGAGAGTAAAAAATATTTAGTCTAATGAAGATGATGCTGAAGAAAAGAAAAGGATAGAAGAATTTGGAAACTGGCTGGAAGAAAGTGAGAGTGAAGAAGAAAATGAATAAAGTTTAATTAGGTTATAGATTTATATGATAGATATAGAACTACAAAAACCTGTCTCATTTTCCACAGGAAGCACTGAGCTTGGCATACTATTTTTATCATCGTCATTATCCAGACATTTTTTCAAATCTAAATAAATACTATCATTTGTAAAATTCGCTTGAGAAATATTTTCCCCCATCATTTTTGCTTCAATTTCTATTTTTTTAGCTCTGATCCCTTTTGAAAGTAGTTTATTTTCCATATAGCTTATAATAGCTTTATTATCAGTCAACAAAAGTGTTTCTTCATACATATACATAATATCAACTTTAACAGTTTCAACTAAATACTCAAAGCACGTATACAGTCCTTGTGCAGGTTTTTTCTTACTTGCTGCCGCAAGGATTTGTAAAGCACCTTCATTTTTTCTATTAATCACTTTAAAATTTGCTGAGCAAATTTCATGTAAAAATTTTATCATAGGAAAATTTCCTTGTCTGCAAGCTATCAATGCACAATTTTCTCCAGTTTTTTCGTCCTGAAAATCAATATCAAGCTGGCTAGGACAATAATGATATTCTTTAAAAAATGTATGTGCAGAATTCAGTATATGAATATACCCTTTTTCACAAGCAATTTGTATAGGTGTATACGTCCATTTATATTTTGAATTTTCAAATTGCTTGGATTTCTCTAAATCAATAGTAAAACTTTCTGCTGCTTTTGAATGAGCATTATCATGAAAATTTTCCAAATAAATCGGCAGATAATAATCCATGAATTCTCCATAGCCCTGCTTGCAAATAATTTCTAGTATGCTTGTAGACTGTTTTTCTAAAATTAATTCACACGCCAATAAATCAGCTTTGAAAGTTGTATGCAAAAATACAAAAATATCTATTTTCCCCAGCCAAAGTGCCAGTCCTAAAGCATTGAGAGAAAGTCCTTTTACATGTGTGATTTTTTCATCTAATCATGGCTCTCCTCTGCTTGATCTGACAAGTGATTCTATGCCTTTGAAGTCGCTTCTTGTGATACATTCTTTCATAAATATACAAAACTTTTGATGCTGGCTTTCTTTTAAATTGGAACTGCAACAACCCATAAGCGAATTTTAATTAAAAGGACTATAAAAGAAAATTTCATTATAATATGAAGCTTTTATTCAGTTTATTTATTCTTCTATGCCTAGATGATAATTTTGTAGGGGAAAAACTCATGTTATTGAGGCTTTTTACTGTTTGGCAAGACATTGATAAGTCAGTGAACCTTTTGGTGTTTCCATTATGCTTGTAAGGGCTTATTGAAATATCTTCAACAAGCTCAGTGTTAAACATAGAAAAATATGAAAATTCAGGCTTGTCTTCTAGATCTCGAATCCGGGGTCTTGGGAGGCTCGCAGATTTTGGGCTTTTTGTGGAGGTTGAAGTAGATTGTGACATTAAAATTTTTGGAAGATTTTTAGCTTGTTTTGGGGTGGATTCTATTGTATAGTAATTAGATTTTTGTTGCCTTTGAGTATTAATGCCAACAGTATGAGAATGGTTCCTTAGTTTATGGGCAGGTGTATAAGCAATATTATCTTTATAATTTTCCATATCCTGAAGATTTTCTGTTCTTTTCTCTATTCAGCTATTCAAAATTTTATTATGCTCATCCAGCACTTTTATAGACTCAGGATGTACCATTCTTTTCAAAAACTCCTTCTCACTAATCGCAAAAATTTCTGCGGAATTAGAAATACAAGTGCATGTAAACTGCCTATTATTTTTTTTATTTCATATTTCTTCATACCCAAACATATCTCCTTTTTGTTTTATTACAATTTGCAATGTTTTCATCCTATGAGTTTGGGAAGGCCTCAGTTTTTTAATTTTAGAATAAGGCTGACCTATAGTATATATATCAGAAGAGTCTGGGACTTCTACACAAAATTTCTTTGTGTATTTTAATTCACCTTCTTTTATGATATAGATTTGGTCAATAGGATCGCCTTCATTAAATAAAACGTTGCCGCGCTTTAAAGTGAGGGTACTGAAACAGTAACAAAGCTTAAATAAAGCGAGTCTTGTTCAAGCTGAAAATTCTGGTAAGGATTGTAAAAATTCAATTTTCTCGCTTGTTGCTTTTTCGTGTAAGGATGCGGCGGATTGATAGTCTTCTTTGCTTAAAACGGCTAAAACTGTTGGTCGTAAGCATTCAAAAGTGGCGTTTCGTGGCTTATCGCTATATAAGGCTAGTTCTCCGAAAGATGATCCTGGACCTATAGTGGCGATTTCTTTATAGCCAGGCTGTTTTATTGGAAAAATAAAAGTGTTTTTTTTAGGTTCAGCAATATCCTTATTGAAAATTTTCATCTGGACAAATGTACGCAACAGCTGACCTGGAGGCAAGCAAATTGTTTTTGATCGACCTCTTGTTGGATGGAATTCGATTGGTGAAGATTCATCCAAATCTGGTCCTTCTTTTAAATCTGTTTTAATATCATATTGATATTCTGCATCTCCTGGAACAAGAACTCTTATTTGGCCTTTCAATACAAAATATACAGCATTTGCTACATCACCCACTTTGAAAACATTTTTCCCAGATTTATACTCATTAATGCTTAAAATCTTGCATAGGGATTGATGAATTTTACTACTTTTTTCTCTTTCAATCAGATCTTGGAAAAATTTAATATTTGAGGTAGCTTTCATTAAAGAGCCAATATCACTTAAAGATCGTTTATTAGGAGGGATATTCAGGATCGCTTGGATAGAGTCTGAAAAATTACTACAAGTGTGTGGAATCATAAATGGCTTTTATTAAAACAAAATAAAATATTTAATGATTTATTAATGACGGTTAAGATTGAGTTATTGGCTTTAAGGCAGCTTTTTCATTGATTTTTTCTTTATAAAGGATAATAAATTTACTTTTAGCGTCAGGCATAAATTAGATGTATTAATGTATATGTTAAGCAATTACGTCACTAGATTTTCTTTATCCAATAACTTAAATTCTAAAATAAGAATTTTTTGTTGGGTTTAGATATTTGTTGATTCAAAAAATATTTAATTAATTTGTTTAAGGATGTAATAAGTATGCAATGGTAATAAAAAATTATGCTACCGGACTTTTAAGAATAAAATATTCTAAAAAAGCTTATTTATTATAAAAAATTGAATATCTTATTTGATTCAATCTAATTTAGATTTTGGAAAGATTCACAATATTAAATATAATTAAGGAAGATGTATTTATGCAAATTTCATTGTTTTTGCCTATAAATATTAATCCCATCAATTTTATAATTCACAAGTAAAGAAATGGATCCAAGGACTACAAAGCCAGATTTTGATATTCTGAAAGTGGATTTTGAATATGTTGAAAAAACAGACAAACCAAAAGAACTTCAAAAAGCTCTTAAAGCCTTAAAACAAGAAGGCGGGTTTGAAGCCCTAGAAAATGCAATTCAGACAAAACTCGAATCTTTAGATCCAAAATTGTAACCTTTTACATAGCAAAAAGCCAAACAACCAAGTCTCATCAGAAGAAATGAAGAAGCTCTCAGAAGATCTTGACGAGTGGATGGAAGGCCTAAAGAAAAAAGAAGAAGAGCTCTCCAAAGCAGAAAATCAAACAAAACAAATTAACATACAAAAAGCTGAAGAAGAAAAAAACAAAGGAAACGATTACATACGCTCAAAAGAATTTGAATTGGCTGTAGAGTGCTATAATCGTGCAGAAGCTTTAGACCCTGGTAATGCCGCAATCTATTGCAACCGAGCCTTGGCAAGCTTAAAGCTAAAAAGATACCAAAAAGTGGTGGACGATTGCAATAAAGCTATTATGCTGGATCCTAATTATATAAAAGCTTATAATAGGCGAGGAAAAGCATATATTGAATTAAAAGAATACAGAGAAGCTTTAAAAGATTTTGAGTTTATAATTGAAAAAGAGCCAGAAAATGCTGAAGCAAATGCAGACTTAAAAAAATGCAGAGATGAAGTAAATAAGACAGGAGGGTTCAAAAG
The DNA here is from genome assembly GCA_949751825.1 of Blepharisma undulans. Lineage (NCBI taxonomy): Eukaryota > Ciliophora > Heterotrichea > Heterotrichida > Blepharismidae > Blepharisma > Blepharisma undulans. Next base: position 10,346 of record CATKHM010000242.1, read on the forward strand.
AATCCAAATTGTGGAAGAGGAAGAAGAAGAGGAACAAAAAGAAAATGAGGAAAATAATAGCCAGAAAGAAGAGACAAAAGAAAAATCATCAGCTGATAAGATGCTTGATACAGGCAGCGAGTCTTCAGAAATTCTTACTAGGACTCAAGACTTGAAATTGCAAGGAAATGAGTACTATAGCAAAGGAAAATATGATAAAGCAATAGATACATATTTATCTGCTGTAAATGAGCTAATTGATCTAACAAAAGAAAACTCCAGTTTGTTAGCCAACGAAAAAGCAGCTTTATATAATAATATTGCAGCAAGCTATATGCAGCAAGGTGATGATGATAATACAATAAAATATTCTTCTTTAGCTTTGGAGCAATCACCAATAGATAATCTTGCAAAATCTAAAGCTTATTTAAGAAGAGGCTTGGCATATGAGAAAAAAGAACAAATTGTAAAAGCGAGGGCTGATATGAGACACGTAAAAGAGCTTGACCCCAGCAATATTCAAGCAAGTAAAGCACTTCAGAGGTTTGCAGAACAATTGATTAATGATAAAGAAGCAGAAGTTTTGAAAGATTTAGAAACACTTGAAGGGCTTATTCAACAGATTGAAAAAATTAAAGATGTTGGAAATCAATATTTTAAACAGGAAAAATTTGATGAAGCAATATTAGAATTTTCAACTGGTATCGAAAAAATTGAGCTAAACATCAGCAAAGAAGCTCAGCTTAAAGATGCTAGAGTTATTTCCTTAATTATTCAGCTTCACAACAATAGAGCACTGGCTTATCTTAAATTAGACTGTAATAATGATGTAATCAAAGACTGTGAAAAAGTATTAGAAGTTGACCCAGGAAATGTAAAATCTCTTTACAGACTAGCCAAAGCTGAAGGAAACACAGGATTATTTGCAAAAGCAGCTAAACATATGAAAATGGTCACAGAAATTGAGCCAAATAATTTGGTAGCCCAAAAAGAGTTAGAAAATTTAATGAAATCTGCTAGTGAAGCTGAAAAAATAGCTAAAGAGAATGAAGATGAAAAAGAAGAAAAGGAAGAAAAAGAAGAGAAAAAGGTTGATGAAAGCCCAAGACATGTAGGTTTTAGTGGAGTCGCTGAAGAAATCAAAACTCCTACAGATATAAATCCTGGAGAAATCAAAATACCTCCTGCAGAGAAAAAATCAGCAAAACGTAAACCTACATCATTTTCAGAAGAAACGATTTCTCAAGCGAAAAAACAAGCATTTGAGCAATTAGGAGCATTAGAAACCCCAAAAAACTCAACAGCTTTTGAGGTCACTATTAATTCATATAAAAACGATCCACAGCAGCTCTATCAATTTATTCATGTAAGAATTATTTAGAATCTTTCTCCTCAATATATCAGTGATCTTTTCAAAAATAACCAGATGTCTCCAGAAGTCTTTTCAGCCGTGATAAAATCTATCAATACACTTTCTCAGTTAGATTCTGAATGAATTTCTGGGTTTTTGATTGAATTATTGTCAACTAATCGTATAAATACCACAATTAAATTTTTATCAAAATCAGAAAAAGCAGCAATCAGAGAGGTTGTTTCTAAAGCCAGTTTGGATGAAGAAAAAACAAAAATTATATTTTCATCGTATAATCTTTAAGAAAATATTTATTTAATTTTTTATTTCAAAAATGTAATATTATAAGAAATAGAATTTTACTTCAAAAAAATTTTTTTATAAGTTTTAATACAGCTTTTTATTAATTAATTTCATAATGTAATTAATTTTGGTAAACTATTGTTAAAGATCTATTTATTTTATTAAATTGCGGATTTTGCTTATGCTCTATTTAATAATTCAAAAATGAGTAAATACACTTGGGATCAAGAATTTGAAATCATAAAAATTACAGTTCCTTGTCGCAATCCAATCCTCAGCAAAAAAGGCTACTTTGATCTCTTTCTATCTCGAAACTATGTCAAGTTTCACCTTAAATCTCCCAAAATGTTCATGGAATGGGATCTCTCCGAAGACATCGATTATAAAAGCCCTCTTAATCGCGCCATCGCCAAAGAAACTTGTTTAGAACTTATTCTCGCGAAATTTATCATTGGAAAATCCTGGGAATCCCTCACAATCTTTGACAAAGACCTCGCAAAACAGCGTAGAGCCCTTTCTCTTTCTGAATTCGAACAAAATTCCAAAGAATCCCAAGAAGCCTTAGAAAAGCACAAAATCGAAATGGACCGCTTTTCAGTCACCGAACAAATGCGATTAGATGACGAACGTCGAAGAGTAATTGAGCAGAAAAAAGAAGAAGAAAAACTAAAAGCTGAACAAGAAATTTTCAGTCCATCCACAATCCCAAGCCTAAATAATGAAATTTTTAAGGAGAGAACTGATTTACCTGAAGTAAGAGAAACCCATAAGCAGAAAATCGAATTCACAAAAAGAAAAAACCCAAATGTGCCTGCCAGAGAAAGCAATGAAAATGAGCCACCTCTTCCTCACAATATAAAACCATTAGATGGTCCAGTTCACGAATCCCATCCATTATGGCTAAAAGATAAAGGAAATGAGCTGTTTTCTAAAGGTGATTTTGAATCTGCAATAAGTGCTTATTCAAATGCCATTAAAGCTGACCAGAATAATCTCGCATGCTTAATGAATAGAGCAGCTTGTTATATGAAAACTTATGAATTCCAAAAAGCATTGGATGACTTATATAAAAGCTTTGGGTTATCCACCGAAGATTTATTAAAAGGAATTTGCAAGATCAGAATAGGCGCCATTTTTGCATGAAAAGGAATGATCGCTGAAGCAATAGAGGAATATAATTCTGCTAAATCGTTCATTCCTGATGATGAAAGCATCCAAAAAGATATAGAAATGCTTGAAAAAAGAAGAGAATCGAATTTTGTGAAAAATAAAGGGGATTTGTTATATAAAGAAGATAAAATAGATGAAGCGAAAATAGAATATACAAAAAGTTTGGAAATTGACCCAGAAAATGAATTATCTATTGCAAATTTGGCACAAATATTTTTGAAGCAAGCAGATAAAGAAAATTGTGTGAAAATGTGCGATAAAGCTTTAGAGCTAATTTCTCACAATTTGAGACTTAAATGCAAAGTTTTATTGAGAAAAGCAGAAGCTATTGAAAATAAAGATGAATCTTTATCATTAGCTAACCAAGTATTGCAAATAGAGCCACAAAACCAGCATGCAAAAATTCTTGCTTCAAAATATACATCAGAAAACAATAGAATTTTGTATGAAAATCTTAAACAATCTGCAAGTGATGCATTTAGGAATGGAAATGCAGAAGAAGCTTTAAAGTTATATAAAGAAGCTTTAGGGCTTTGCAAAAAAAATAAAGAAGAGAAAGCTTCGATTTATACAAATATTTCAGCTTGCTACTTGCTATTGAAGAAGCCACAAGATGTAGTAATTACTGTGGATAAAGCATTTAAGTTAGAGCCGAAGCCTTCTTTGCAATTAAGATTGTTTTGGAGAAGAGCCAAAGCTTATGCAGAGATGGGGCAGCTTTATTCAGCAACTGCAGATTTGAATCAAGCATTGAAGTTAGATCCTGATAATCAAGCAATCAAGCAAGATTTAGAATTAATTAGAAAGAGTCAGAATTAGTAATTTATATTATTTTTAAATATGGAATTATTAATATTTGTAAATTGATATATTATATTTAAATAATCAAATGAAATTAGTCAAGATTATTACTTACTTGAAGCAAAGCGCTAAAATCTGCTTATAATTTTAAATCAACGAATAATATAAAAAATATTTTTTATGCAATTGGCTGCAGCTAATTTAATATTAATGGCTTTATTAATCAAAGTGATGCAAAACATTTTCCAAATATTTTTCAATAATTAAATTTCATGATAAATTATTATAATATTGCTAGCACCTAAATATAAAAACATTTTATGAATAAAAATGGAAACTACAAAATAATTCATATTTAAAAGTCTGTTAAATTTATTGTTTAGCAGCTTGAGTAATCACATTTGTTTGGTCAATTTGGTTAACCTGCGTTACTTTTCCATCTTGTTTTATAGTTGACGAAGTAACAGAGCCTGACGAGCTTGTTCCACTTTTGTCACCTTTAACAATTTCATTGGATTGATTAATTTGGTTGACTTGAACTACTTGTTCAGATTGATGAGCTTGCGATGAAGAAGCACTTTGTGAGCTAGCTGCAGATGCACTATGTGAACTAGCAGCTGAAGCACTTTGCGAACTAGCTTGCTTTTGTCCTTCAGCACATGAAGAGGCTTGACTTTCATCATAATCATCAATTTCAGAGCATTTAATACAAACACCTCTTGGGCCTCTATCACCTCTGTCTCCTTTTTCACCTTGGCATCCAGCTAGTCCTTGAGCTCCTTGGTCACCTTTTTCTCCTTTTAAGCCAGGTAAGCCTACATCTCCTTGGCAGCCTTTTTCACCTTTTTCTCCTTGATCACCCTTGGGGCCAGGGCATCCTTGTGGTCCTTGTGGGCCTGGAGGTCCTGCAGGGCCTTGTGGGCCTTGATCCCCTTTATCTCCTTTTTCACCTTTGCAAGATTGGGCTTGCTGCTCTTCGCATTGTTGACTACTAGAACTGTCACCCTCTGTTTCTAAGAATTGGCTTCTAAAGACTTTTGGGGTCACTGCAAAAGCACACAAAGTCATGACCATCAGAATCGCAATCTTCACCATATTTAATTATTCAGAATTTATACAATTCAAAATATCTCAACGCATATTATTAATAGAAAGATGGAGATTATTCAAAATTTTAAATAATCAATCATTTATATAGTATAAAGCTAAAATATTTATATATAAAATAAAATATATTTAATAAAAAATAAATTCTACAATTCTAAAGGACTATTTTTCAAAAGAATTTTATATTCTGATAAATGGATTCTTGAATGAAAATAAAGATCAGAATTGATTTTGAGCATAAATTTAAAATGGTGAATATAAAAAGGAAATTACTGATATAAAGACTAAATGATAAAAAATTTGCTTAATTGCATTACTGTGCTACAGCGTT
>CATKHM010000242.1:15487-25829 GCA_949751825.1 Blepharisma undulans
ACAGCGTTAGCTTGTGCTACACTTGCGCTACTAACAACAGAGCTTGATGATACAGATCCGTCGCAGCTTTTAACTGAAGTTTGCACTACCTTTTCATCGCACTCATCCCATTCATCAACTTCTATACATTTCACAGAAACTCCTCTAGCTCCTCTATCTCCTTTTTCTCCTTTCTCTCCTTGTGGTCCTTGTAGCCCTTGGCATCCTGCTTCTCCTTTTTCTCCTTGCAACCCTTGGCATCCTTGTTCACCTTTGTCTCCTTTTTCTCCTTTTTCTCCTTGTTCTCCTTTAGGACCTGGGCAGCCTTGCGGGCCGGCTGGTCCCGCTGGGCCTGCTGGTCCTTGTGGTCCTTGTTCCCCTTTATCTCCTTTTTCTCCTTTGCAGACTTGGACTTGTTCCTCACAAGATTTTTGCTCTTCAACAGGTTGGCAAGCCGCTTCATCTCCTTCCGTTTCTAAGAACTGTGCTTTAAAGAGTTTTGGGTTTACTGCCAAAGCTGTAAGCGATAAGACCATCAGAATTGCAAACTTCACCATATTAGATTATTAAAGAAGTTGGCTGTTACTTCAATTATCAATGGCTTATAGTAGTTTTAAATAAAATGGCAATTTACTGATCCGAAGCTAATTAATTAAAAATAGGGTGCAAGATCTTGGTCTTCTTTCGCCATGTCTCTTAATAATGGATGGTCAAAAAACTTTGTGATGGTAATATCGTCTGTTAAACCTTTTCTTCTTCTGGTTTTCAGCATAAATTCTCTGGCTAAGTGAGGGACTGGACATGGTTCTAGTGGCTTGATCTTGATATTTCTCTCTAGTGGGTCAGAAATGACGACTTCCCAGTGGTCAAAAATAGACACACAAAATGCCATTCCACTTGTATAGGTCCTTAAATCAGTTTCAAACCCAAAAGAATCTATAACAGGTAAAGTGCCTAAAAGAGTATAATGAGGGGATCCTGGTTTCGGTTCCTCCATATCGATATGCCCTCTTCTTTTTGTCATAACTAAATGGACAGCTGGGATACAATCCTGGGTGCATTGAATTTCTACCAAATAATAAGGCTCCATTAGTCTAGGACTTGACAACAAAAATGAGGAATAGCAGACTCTTCTTACTGTTGGTATTATTTGTCCGCTTGCTCTATAAATAGGTTCAGCAGCCATGGCAGCTTCTAAAATCTTAAATTTTGTCAAGCGTATTGGTTCTTCACATAACGGTCCTTCTCTGCAAGCCCATTGAAATCCTTGGACGACAGGATTTTTGATGCTTGATAATAAGTCGTCATCTCTTTCATATGGCAAAATATCATTTATAAGAATATTTGAACCATATGAATCAGGACCAAATGCCCAAATAGAAGAAGACGCTAAAACGTCCCAGTTGTAATTTTCTTCAAAATGGCTTGAAAGCTTTTCTGGTGGCCAATTTATATGGATTTTGTGTTTTTCTATGGATGAACCTATAACAGCTTCTAATGGTTCTGCAATCATAGAAAACCTATTTTTCCCATTAGGCGTTTCAGCGAAGCATTTAAAAGAGGAAGTGTCTATAACAGTTTCATTAAATGACACATAAGGATCTGATAATTTTATTTCTATATCTGTATAGAGTTCGCGAACATCGTGAAGAACTGAGTCAAGATAAAGCTCTCCAGTACCAGAAATTACATGCTCGCCTGTTTCTTGGACTTTGAAATCAAGCAAAGGGTAGCTTTTTGAACAAAAATTGAGACCTTGTAGCATTTTAGGCAAATCTGAAGGGTTGTATGGCTCCATTGCAATTTTAACTATGCTTGAAGTGTTGAATCTGTAAGGTTTTAGGATTTCTATAGAAAGATCTGGGCTAGTTATTGTGCAGGTTTTGGGGATGTCGATTTTGGAGCTTTCTATTAAAGCCCAGCATCCTGCTGGAATTTCATGAACTTGCAGTTTGTATCTTGAATTAAAATAATAAATTTTATCAGTTATTGCTTGAAATTTGTCTTCAGGATTTTGAATTGAATATTTGTGCCCTAAAATATTTACTATTTCTCCTTGTTTTAATGTTCCACTGAGAACTCTACCAAATGTATAAAAGAAATTGCATTCAGAGTCATGGTACTGTTTAACAATATCAACAACTAAAGGTCCGCTATCTTTTCCTTTAATTATCTCTTCCACAATTTCTCCAGCCAAATCTCCTTTATAATTTTGTTCAAATTTCTTAGACTTGCAAGGAGGAGGGAAATTTTTTACAGCAAGATCTACCAAGCAGCTAGGCTTTTTAAAAAAGGTTCGCAAAACAATTTTTAATAGAGTTTTTGAGTCATATGTGTAATGCTTTTTCTTTAAATATAGCCCAACTGAACTCAAAAATTTTTCTAGCTGTTCTTTTTCTTCACTAACAGTATATCCTAATAACTTATAAATAGGCTTCACAATAAATTGAATAAAACTTCTTTTAGGATGTTTTACCCTTGGAGATGGCTTTCTTGTAAAGTTTCTGCCCTCTTTATCATAATAAAGATCTCCCCACAATCTTTTAGCGAACTCTTCAGAGTCAAAATTCGGCCCATAAATATTTGTATATATTTTTGCCATTGAGCTTAATGTAAAAGCCATCCCATACAGCCCACTAGCAAATATCACATTTTCATTAACAGGAGATACTTTTGGATGCCATGGTGCATGTGCTGAAATTATTGAATTTATTTCATCTAAAGTGTGTTTTACTTTGAAATATACATCTTTTGGAGGAATCTTCAGCTCTAATGGTAATCTATCGAATTTATTGATCACCACAATCACTTTGAGTTCATTTTCTAATGCATGGATTAAAAGCTGTTTTGTGTTTATCATCACGCCTTCAATTACATCAACAACCAATATCACCCCATCAGCTACTCTTAGCCCTGCTGTCACTTCATCACTAAAATTAGGATGTCCTGGAGTATCCATAATATTGAATAAATAACTTTTTTCTCTGCTGCTTTCCAAAACAGCTGTCAATGGCTTTGCCTTTATTGAAATTTCTCTTTTTCTTTCATCACTTCTGGTATCCATATATTTCAATGGGTCATTAGGATCACTTACAATTTGTGGATGAGTGTCTTCAACCAATAAATCAATAAAAGTTGTTTTTCCATGATGAAGATGGCCTATAAATGCAATATTTCGGATTGAGTCAGGACAATGAGATAAAGATACCAAAAACTCTGTAGGAGAAGTAGTAAAAGGAATTTCTTTGAAGGTAAACTCGAAATTCTTTTGAATGACTGGCTGAATTATGGGCTGGGTGATAGGCTGAGCGTCTTCTTCCATAATAAGAGTTTCTGCTTCAGGATAGACTTGGTCAAGATCTAAATAATATCTTTTGTCTTCGTGAAGCACGATTTCTTGGCCTGTAGGCTCAATCATGATGTTATCGCTTCCGATAATTCCTTGAGCTATTTCAGTGTTTTGGATTTCTTCATCTTGTGGAGAATTCTCTTCAGATTCTTCAGACTCAGAGCCTGCATTGATTGGATTTCCAAATTCATCATATAAGTCTTCGTCCATTTTCTATTTTAGTATCTATTAGATAGGTCAAACATAAAATTTTCTCAAACAGAAGTAAATAAATTTCACAATTTTTTTATCGCAATCAATTCCTTTCTTAATATTTTAGTATTTTTTACTTTATTTAAATTTCGGATAAAATTATGGTAATTGATGATATATTCATTGAGTTTTTTAACGAACATATTTGCCATAGCCGTTTATTATTGGCCATCATGCTCAAAACTAATCTTAAAATTATGGAGAATATCACAGCTTAACTTTAAATCACAGCCAGCAACCTTAAATAACCCAATAACAGGTCCTTATAGTTAATGATGAATTTTATTACTTCATAATGGATCCTTCTCTGAATAACGAATTAGGCCAACTAGCCCCACTTAAGCTTCCCCCACGTCCTGGAAGCCATGGCTCCAAAACATCAAGAATAAACATAAGATCTATAACTCATAGCTCTTTTACACAACGATCATCAATAAACTCGCAAAGCCTTTCTCCTTCAGCCTGCTTAACTTCTCTCAGCTCTAACTCAAGTGAAGGATCTTTTGAGCCCTTATCAAGCCAAGAAGAACAAATTATCCCTAAATCCAAGCGTGTGACTGTCAGAGTCCAAAGTTTGAAATTAAATAGAAATTGCAAAAAGAAGTCAGATTCAGAAGATAAAATCACTGATGAAGATAATGATAATGAAATCTTTGCAGAGCCTCTTCCTAATAGAATGAATTCATGTGAAGTGTTTTATAATGCTTCAGATATGAGAAGTTCTATGGGTGATTTTAGAAGACCAAAATCACTCGCTATTTCGAAAAGCAATTCAGATTTAAATGAAATTTCAGGGAAATCTGCAAGTCGATTTAGAAATTCTATGGGAGTGGTAATTAAAATCAGAGACGCTCATCACCGCCTGCCTAATTTTCAAAATGTCAACATGAGTCGACCATCTTTAGACTCAATCAAGCCACCTCTTCCTTCTCTCGGGAAATTGAAAGCAAAATCACCAGATTTTCCCTTGGGGAAAACTTCAGCTGATTGGTTTTAAAGATTTTATCACTTATTTACCATCTGAAAATTTACTATCAATTCAAAGTCCATTAAGTAATCAATATTTCACAATTATAACATAATCCATATAAAAATATAAGAGATGTCTGATCTCGATAGACGACCTCAAGGATTCAGCGGATCTACAGGTGGAGCTGCGACTTCGAACATCGATGACCCTTGGGCTGAAGGACCAAGCAACACCCAAGATCAAGGCGAATCCAGTGGTTACAAAGGCACTTCATACGGTGGAAGCGACACTCGTCAACAAGGAAATTACTCCTCAGAAAATCGTCCCCGTGGAAGAGGCTTCAGAGGAAACAGAAGAAGAGGCAATTTTAGGCACTATGGAGACCATGAAAACAATAGAGCTTATCAAAGCCATGGCGATCAAGAGCACCAAAAAAATGAGACAGACAGAAACGTGGAAAACAGGCCCAGAACAAACAACGCTTATCAAAATCAGCAAAATTACCACAATGAAGGCAATAGAGGTGGCCAGAGATACCAAAATGAAGGTCGTCAGCAAAGATACCACAATGAAGGTCATGAAAACCCACAGAGATATAATAGAGATGAACATCAGCAGAGATACAATAGAGATGAACATCAGCAGAGATATAACAACGAAAACCGCAGAGATGATCGCCAACAAAGATATCATAATGAAGGGCAGAGAGATGAACATCATCAGAGATATCAGAATGAGGAGCATAAAGATGAACATCATGAAGTAAGAGAAAATAATTATAATGAAAGAAGAGGCAACAGAGGATTCAGAGGAAATAGAAGAGGAGGATATAATAATAACTATAGAGGTCGTCCTTATACATCTCATGACCAAGAAGCACCAAAAGAACACTCAAATGAAGAGAGGCCAACTACTTCAAATCAAGAACGCCCTTATTATGAAAACAGGCCATATAACAATGAGCGCAGAAACAATAGAAGAAATAATCGTGGAGGATACAGTCGAGATAACAGACAACATGAAAGCCATGAAGAAAAGCCTCATGACAACTGGGAACAATCTGAACACCATGAAAGCCAAAGGTCTCATGAAAACTGGGGAGGACAAGCTGAACACCAGCAGCACTATAAGCCTAAGCCTAACCAATCATCTGCCAAACAATCTCCTGCATTTACCCAAATAGGTTCTTTAGAGCCAGAACTCAGAGGCTTCAACGTCAAATGCAGAGCAGCTAGCGAGCCTTATCAAGTCCAAGTGAAAACAAGAACAAACACTTTTACAGCTTGGGAAGTTCTTGTTGGAGACGAAACTGGATGCATAAAACTACAGCTTCCTCATGAAGACGTTGCAAGAACAATTAGAGACGGTTCTTCTATCTTTGTAAGGAATGGGATTATAGTTATGAGAGAAGAAAGCTTCATGGTACTTCTTATCAATAAATGGGGAAAGGTCGAATTGTCATCAACTGATTTTGCGTTTAAAATAAATATGACCAATAACATGTCAGAAGTGGAATATGAAAAAACAGCTTAAAATAAGCAGATTTAGTTGTCTTAATATTGAAAATAATAAAAATAAGCTTTATAAGTACTCAAATAAAGCTAGATTAATTATAAAGATAGTGGAAAATGGATAGAGCCTCAAATTCTTTTCATCATCATGGAATCCGAAACTCTTTTGAATCCAAAACAAATTCAAGATTTTCTAATAGAAGTATTTCTATGAGTCCGGAAAATAGACCGAGTGACTCAATAAAAAGATATGGGATAATTTCCTATGGTAGAGAATCTCCTCACATAAAAAAACGATCAGTGTCAAGAAGCCGCCATGAGCATCATTATTCAATTGCAGAAACTTCTGATCTTCATTCATCATTTTCCCCAGAAATAGACAAAGCTAAAGCAGGTTTATCAAATAAACGACAAACAATTAAAGAGATTGGAAAAGACTGGACTGTGAATGATATGTTATTTCCTGGTCAGAATGTTGCGAAATTGTGCAATATTCCGAATCCAAATAGAAGAGATTTAAATTTTAAAGAAATTTTAGTTGATGCAGGATTTAAAGAAAATTGTCCAGTAATAATGCTTTCTGGGTTGAATTTGTTGCAATATTCAGAACTGCTTATAGGGATTGTAAGGGCTGCTATGAAGACTGATGCTGTTATAATTGATAGCGGGTTAAAGAATGGATTTGAATATTCTTGTATGAGAAAAAAAGTCAAGCTGGTTGGGATTTGTCCAGAAGATCAAATTATGTACCCGACAAAAGTAAACAGTGGAAACCCGCCAAATGAGCTAGCAGCTGGCCATTCTCATTTATTTGTATTAGGACATAAAAATGATAGCATGAAATGAAATGAAATTGCTCTTTTCAAAATTTTGCTGGCAGATAAGCTCAGAAAAGGAATAGGAGGAAGCAATTCTTTTCAATGCCGAGGCTTATGTATTTTGGCTGGAGAAGTAGAAGACTGTATGAAAGATGCTGAAAGAGCTGTTCATGGTGGCTGAACTGTTTTAGCGATTGAAGCTACTCCAATTGGACAAGAAATCTCTTTGATTCTAAAAGGGAAAAAAGGAAACAGAAGTTTATCTTATTTAGAAGATGCAATTTTGAGAGGAAAAGTTTTTATATTTCCTGAAAATGGAAATGAAGAGGACTTAGCGATGATTGTGCATCTTCATTTGACAGTCACTTTAATGACTTCATATTGGGATCCTGAAAGAAAGTAATTTGTAATTTAATAAATTTTTACAAGAAGAAAAGATCCTTATAAATCTTAATTTATATCTATTCATCTTTTTTAAAAAAATTGCGCATATAATAGAAATTGATAAATATTTTTTAATAATTGAAAACAATTGCATAAAAAAACAATACGACAATTATATATAGACAATTATTACATATCTTTTTTAGAAACACAAAAAATAATTCAAATAAACAGTTACTGAGAATACAAACAATATGGAAGAAGATTTAAGAAGAAAACTCGCAGATCGGCTTAGACCCCAAGACAAATTTGGAAATAAAGGCTTAGCCAGAAATGCCAGCAATACTGCACTCCAGCTTGCAAAGCCAAAACCATCCTTGGTCCCTCGTCTACAATCCCTAAATGCCCAATCCACCACAAATCTTCGGAAACCCAAAACGCTTGAACCCCTTTCCCCATTTCTTAAAAGCACAGTGTTTTCCCCAGCAATGACATTAATGACCAAAGGTGGGTCTATGATATTTACAGAAGAAACCAAAAGACTTGGAATACTTTCTGATGAAACAAGAAAAATCGAGCCACTTTTGTCATCAACTAAAAACATTAAAGCCAAAAATTTGCCTCCATTAAAGACTGGGAACAAAAAAAAGCACGTTCATGGGGATGCAAGACCTTTAAAAGAAGAAGAAATGCTTACAAATGAGGTGACTGAGAACCCTACACCTTATGATTTTATACAGGTCATAAAATCAGACCCTGAGCTGATGGAAGATTTCTGGTACTGCAACAGAAAAGGAGATTCTTATGACTTTGAGCTAGTTCCATTTAAAAAGAAAAATCCTAATGAGTACCTTACTATCAGCTCAAGAGGTGTCACTCATTTTATCAAAGGGGAAGCTTATTTTTTATCATTAGAAGAATGGGAAAGAGAATATAAACTTTATCAGAGACTCAAAGAAATCAAATTTTTCAAACAATATAAAAAATGGAAAAACTTTTCACTATGGAAAAACTTGAGAAGAAGAAATATGATGACTGAAAGAGCTCAATATCTAGAGCATGAGCTGTTTATTCTTGATAATAAGCTAAGAGATCCTCTTCTAAATGTCCGCCACCAAAGCTGGAAAATATTAAGGTTTGATTTACTTGATTTGAATTTTGACAATGTCAGGACTCTTGAAGAATTCAATGCAGCTCAAGATTCCAAAAGAATTGCAGTCGGAGACGAGCTGGAAGATTTAGAAACTAATATCAAAAATCTAGTAGCAATTTCTTGCAAAGAATCATTAGAAGCATTTAGAAGAGAAAATAAAACTACTGTTAATGATGAAGAAGGCAGAAAAGGCCCAGAAGAAGACGCTGACCCATTTTTAGTTGGCGATATCTCAAATAAACAAATGCCATACACCCAAGAAGCAATTATAAGAACTCACTATAAAAGACTAGCAAAATTCATCAGACTATGCGATTACCAAATTATTGATGCAAAAATGAGTTTATCAGTCCAATCCACACAAAAAGTACTAAAAGTCATCAATTTTGACTATGGGCAAAAAGATAAAAAATTAATCAGCCAAAGAAGACAACATAGTCCTCTTTTAGTCATCAACTCAGATTTTGAGCTTCGAGAAATCTTCTACGAGCCTGACAACGAAGCTGTAAAAATCGCTATAGACGATGCCATACTAAGAGGCTTAACCATGCTTTTAAACAATTACATGCTTGTAAGTGTCCCTGAGTTTGAAAGATATACCAAAGCTCTTGATGAATTCGAAGAAAAACCAGTCGAAGAAGAATTTGACTTATTGCAGATGGTTGTAAACGATGAAATGATAAAGAAAATAGGTAGCGACATAAAAGATGGAATTGATATCTCATTTATGACTCTTGTGAAATTCTCCCAACATTTGCTGCCAAATCTTGACATTTATATAGAAAATACAAGAATGGATATAGAGAGATACAGAGATGCAGAAATTGAAGAAATTAAGCATGCAATTGATGAGTATAAAAGACAAATGCACGATTTTAAAACAATGAAAGAAGAAGAAGATGTAGGGATATTCCAGCTACATGTGCATCACATTAAGAGAAAACTAATACCATCTCCAAAACAGTGCTTGCAAAAAATAGAAGAGCTGCTTCCTGAAATTGCTTTAGATTCAGCTATGAAGCTAACCAAAACTTTGGGTGAATACAACAATAATATCAAAGGAATACCTAAAAAAGTTGATGAATATATAAGTGTGGTCAAGCATATGAAAGAAATTGAAGACAATTTGCAAAATATCACAAATAGAGTCAATGATCTGAAAGATTTAATGCAGCTTATGGAAGCTTATAGCATAAGGTTTACGGATCTCAATAAAAGAAAATATAATGAAACTTTGACGTCACTGGACTCATTAAGGACAAAAATGCAAGCTTTTTATGAGCGTGGAGAAAATGATAAGACTAAATTTACAAGGATGCTGAGAGAAAGCGCACATTCTGTAGAAAAAAGAAATAACGATATCAAAGAGCTGCTGAAAAATGAAAATTTTGCAAATAAAGATGCAAATAAACAAGAAAATATTGCATTTTTGGCAGATATCGGAGAAAAAGTAACAAATTTGGTACAAGATACCAAGGATTTCAGAAATTATTATTTGGAGCTTGAAATGGAGCCTAAGGAGTATCCAGAGGTAGAAGATACTTTTAAAGACTGGAAAAATAAAAATGAAATGTGGAAAGCTTTGGATGAGTGGGAAAGAAAAATAGTGATTTGGAGCAATACTCCATTTAACAAAATTGATGTCGAAGTGATCAGCAAAGAAGTTGATGGGTACGATAAAATTGCGAAAAAGTGCAAATCATTGGAAGACCAAGGAAATTATGTGCCCCAAGTACTTAAATCATATGTTGATGTTCTAAAAGACACAATGCCAATTGTAAGCGATTTAAGATTCAAAGGCCTTGAAGAAAGACATTGGGAACAAATACGAAAAGTCATCGGCATTGATATCGACATAAAAGACGAAACTTTTACTTTGAGAAAACTTCTTGATATCAAAGTCAATAATATGCGAGAAGAAATCGC
>CATKHM010000243.1:0-25763 GCA_949751825.1 Blepharisma undulans
TATTATAAGATTCCACATATTCTTGATATGCTTTGTTGAGCCTTGGATTAGAATTTAAATTTTTATCATAAAGAGAACAAGTTTGTCGAAAATCCCTTTCTATTTCTGGATCATTGACTCTACTCAATAGCAGGGACGTATTAGTTTTTAGCTGTTGAAAGTCCAATAAGGGATTTTGATATAGCTGAATATTTATGGATTGCTCATTGTGCGCTTCATTATGAGAATATAGTAAGCTGAATTGGCTTCGAGCTTTATGCTCCATGCTATTTTAAAATTTCAATTACGAATTTTAAAATTAAGCTTTTATTATTTCTTTTGGTGAGAAGACTTTGAGATAAAATTGTTAAATAAAACTGCAATGCATTTAGACCCAGTTTTTTTCTAGATCAATCTTTTTCATCAAACTTAAAAGAATAAGCAGAGCTTCGATATGAGCAATAATATATCCCCCAAAGAAATTAAGATATAATTATTTTATTAAAATATATTGCATTTATTTGGCGAATATCTCTTTGCCTTTTTATCAATGTTGAACGTGTAATAAACTTGGGTGTAAGTATTGAGTTCTTTTTGATCAGTGCATCCAATATAGATATTACCCTTGCAATATGAATAAAACACTTGAGTAGTTAAAATTTTTACTGGTGATTCTGAAATTCGTCACCAAATAGTATAGTTTTCGATGTCGCTTTCATAAACCGCTCCATCTTTTCAGCATTCAATCAAAAGGAGTCTATTTTCTGCATATATCAAAATCTTTTTTTTCCATTCCGTAAAATCACAAGAGATTGTTGAAAATGAATCAGTGTCAATTGAATACAACAAAAGATCTTTGCTCCAATATCCAGAAATCAAAATATTTCTGTTAAATAAGACACTACTGCAGCTTAATTCATGATAATCCATTGGAGTGAGCCTAATTCATCGATTTTGATCCAAATCAAACCTGCAAGAAAGAGATAAAGAGCCCATGTTTCATCCTCCAAAGCAATAAATGCTTCTGTTGAAATATATAGCTGATGAACGGGAGCAAGGCTCTCCAGATGGAAGCTTTTGGATTCGAAACTCCTTATCAATTATAAAAGCAACTCCAGAAATTTCTTTATCATAGCAATTACCATAACAGAAAAGATCACCATTTGGGAGCTGAATTATGCAAGTGCCATTTGTCAATGTTTTTGGAGTTTCAAATTCTTTTATTTCTTCTCTCTGGTTTTCAATGTCATAAACAATTAATTTGGAAGTAGGATTCCTTGCAGTGTCATCAACAAGATAAAGATATGGAGCTTTGTTTGCATTTTCTTGATCTATTTTGTTTGGATCTAGATTCATAAAGTAAATTTCTTGATTCAGGAAGCAGGCTTTTCCAGAATCCTTCACTGACTCTTTATTATTGGCTTTACTTGAAAGAGGAGGTTTTTTGGTATCAAATTCTTCAGGATTGAACAATTTATTATTAGAATTTTGGTTTAATTGTTTTTGAGTATTATTTGTTTTATTTTTAGATGTGGTTCATTAAGACTTACTGGGCAATTAAGCAAGTAATCTTGAATTTCAATTTCTGATATCATATTGATTGCTAAAATATAAATAATTTTTATTACCCAATCGTGACATGCAGGATGATATTTACATTGATTGATCCATTCGTTATTCAGAGAGAGAGCAGAAAATTTGAAGCCAACCAAGCAGTCATAATAAATCAGGCCTTGCAATTCGAAGAATTTGCTTGTCACTCTAAAACTGCATACATGTATCTACATATAAACATGGTTTATCAGCATCTTTAACTTTATAATATGGAATCCAAACTTCAAAATAATATCAATTTGCTGAATTTTCAAAGGAGTCTTGACGAAGAAGCTAAAAATAAGGATCAATTCAACAGAAACTCAAGCAATCATTTTTTAAGTCATCAAAATTTGAGAGATAAAATATCTACCCTTTGGTTTAAAGGAAACAATCCTGAAACAGAAAAAGATTTCAGAAAGACTTGCTTATCATTCAAAGAGAATTCCAATCCTGATTCAGAACTAATAGAAATTTATGAAGAATATGTCAAAACTTACCATAAAGTCACTTCTCTTTACCTTTTTCATAACACACAATTTGGAAGTAAATTAATAGTTTATGACACAGAAAATGAAAAAGAGGAAATAAAAGTATTAGAGACTCCAAATGTTCTGGATTGAGATACAATAATAACTCCGCTTCCAAATGGAGAATTATTCTGTTTTTCCACATCTGGAAGTGCACTAATAATTGATAGCAATTATGAAGTCAGGAAATTACCATCTGGAACGCCTTGCTATCATTATTCAGCTATTTATTTTAACAAAAACATTTATTGCTTTGGAGGATTAGATGGTGATAGATATTTAACTCTTTCACGCAGATTTGATTTGGAAAAAAATCTTTGAATTGATCTAGCCCCGATGCCTAAAGCTGATGCGTGATGCACTCAGGTAATATTCAATCAAAGTTTTTTGATTTCTGGATATTGAAATAAAAATCTTTTATTGTATTCTTTTGAGATTGACTCATTTTCAACAATTCCATTTGAATTTGAAGGGAATAACAAGGTTTTAATAAGCACAGGAGAGAGGTTTTATTTGCTTGGGATTGGGAATAGGTTGATGATTTATGAAAACGCAGCTGAAAATGAGTTTTCTTGGGAAAAAATAGCAATATCAAAGGCTCCTAATCGTCCTATCTGTAGAGATTGAAGATTTAATAAAGGAGGATTCTATATGCAATTTATACAAAATAAATCAAGTGGAGCAGAAAATCATTACTACAAATTTATGCTGGACAAAAAAATTATGATTGAAATAAAAGATAATAAGGATAAAAGCTGTGATCTATTTTAATAGCAATATCAACCTTAATCTTTAATTAGATGCAATAAAATGATAAATATATCTGAAAAAAATTCAAAGCTCAATTTGCTTAATTTTCAGTTAATTTTTTCAAAAAAAGCTCTTACTCAGCCTCATAATCTGGAGCAATTATCGAATTCTACTGTTGATTCGGAATTGAATAAAAATTTTCAAGATTACTTCAAAACTTACGATTGTAGTGCATCTCTTTACCTGCTGAAAGAGATTAATAATAAAATTAATTTGGTGATCTATGACACTGAAAGTGAAGTTGAAGAGATTAAAATACTTGAGACTCCAGAAGGATGAAATCAAGGCATGTGCCTTGCTCAACTTCCAAATGGACAGTTATTCAGCTATGGCCAAGCAAATCCAGTTTCTGGAATTACACTGATAATAGATATAGATTATTCAGTTCATATTTTGCCATCTGGCACACCTTGCTCTTGATCATCATCTATCTATTTCAATAGAAGTGTCTATTGCTTTGGAGGAATGGGAATTGATGATCCGTTACCTTTATCCAGCAGATTTGATTTGGATCAAAATAGATGAATTAAGCTGGCTCCAATGCCTGAAGAGGATTTCTGATGCAAGAGTGTAATATTTAAAGGGAATATTTTGATATCAGGATATGAAAGCAGAAACATTTTTTTATATTCAATTGATACTGATTCCTTCTCTGTGATTATGTTTAACTTTGGGAATGATAAAATAAAATTGTTAATGAATACACAAGAAAGGCTATATTTGATTATATTTGAAGAGTGGATCTATGAAAGTGAAAATGGAAGTGAATATGATTGAAAACGTATTTTAGAGGTAAATTTTTGTGCAGCTATGCTTAATCAAGTATATTTCTCATGTAATAAAGCATGATTTTATATGCTAAATGACTCTCACAATCGAAACTCAGAAATAATGTTGAAATAAGTATTCGTTAGACAGATTAATCTGCTAACTATTATCTTAAATCCGGAAAATTCATCTTGAGAGTCATTTTGACTATTCGCAAGTTGTTTTTAAAAAGCGTATCATTAAAAGCAATTGATAAAGGAATCGGCTTTGGCAAGCTTAAAATCTCCACTTACGAACAACGTTTTTAAACATTCATACTTGAGCTTATTTCTTAAAATACTACAGAAATGGTTACTTATTTTATATGAGCAAATCGAAGCTTAAAATTTGCTAATATTTTATGCAGCAGGATGAATTAGAATCCATTTCAATACTTTTTAGAATACCTTATAAGTGCAAATTATATATATAGGATTTATCAAAAATAAGATCAAAAAGAATATGAAGTTCAAAAGTGTTTACTATAGATTCAATATGGATAAAAATGAATTAACGAAAATAAAGATGACCAAGATTCAAGATTAAATTTTAATTTAATTGCTTCTATCTTAGCTTAAAAAATGATAAAAATTCAAAAAAATGTTTTATTTATTGTGATATTTATATATTATTGAATCTTTGACTCATTATTGGGCTGCTAATTCACTTCTTATCATAGTTCTGACTAGATCAAGGTTCTGCAATTTTATTTGAAAGCTGCTTAACGACTGGATTAATCAATTGTAATTGAGGTTAGTCTATTGAAACCAAAATGGATTCTTAAAGAATAATATGAAGCTCAAAGGTCGAAGCCAAATCAAACTGCTTAATTCTCAGTTGTACGCTCCAATTGAGATTGCAAAAGAGGAAAGCCAAGAATGACCAAATGAAAATACTGATAATGAATTATCAGACCTCAAACAGTTGAGAGACAAAATTTCCATTCTTTTGACTGAAGGCAATACCCCAGAAATAGAGAAAGACTTCAGGAGAACTTGTCAATATAAGGATAATTTTATTTTCAATGCAGAACTAAATGAAACTTATCAAGAATATATCAGTATTTACAATAGAATGACTTCTATTTATCTTTTTGATGAGACTAAAAATCAAGCGAAATTACTTATTTATGATACTGAAAGTGAGAGAGAGGAAAAGAAGCTATTAGAAACTCCAGAAAAATTGGATATTAGCACATGCATTGTTCCGATTCCAAGCGGCGAACTATTTTGTTATGGAAATTCTATTTTTCCACCTACTGGGATTGCATTAGCAATTGATAAAAATTATAAGGTCTGTAGATTGCCATATGGAGCATTTTATCAATGATCAACAATTACCTATTTTAACAGATTTGTCTATTGCTTTGGATGCTGAGATTACTCTGAAACTTTATCTCTTTCCAGTAGATTTGATTTGGATGAAAATCGATGAATTATATTAGCTCCCATGCCATGAACGGATAATAACCGCAATAGCACAGTTTTTAACCAAAATATTTTGATTTCTGGATATTTAAGTAAAATTTTATTGCTTTATGCAATTAATGTGGACTCATTCTCAATAATTCCTTATGAATTTGAAGAAAATAAAGAAAAGATCTTGATAAGTGCTGAAGAAAAATTGTTTTTGATTGAATGCAATAATGGATTTATATATGAAAGCCAATTTGGAAATGAATATTTATGGGAATAATAGGAAACTCAACAATTGGTGGAATTCCTGCTAAAGTTTATTGAAAATATAATAAAGGAGAAATTTATATTGGTTATATTAAATATAAAGAATGACCATATACAGAAAGTCTTTATTGCAAGTTTAACTTAGATAAAAAAACACTCTAAGAATTATAAAACTAAACTAATTTTTAGATAATATTAACTTTAACTTAAAATTACTTGATGCTGAAAAAGTGCTAATAGAAGCAAAAATAATAAAACTTAAATGATAATTTTTTGCATTTGCTGAATCTTATTAATTTACGTTAACACTACGATAATAGCACTAATAAGATCTAATTGGCTAATCGTTATTTGGCATGGATAAAAATTTAATAATGTTTATTAACTTTTTGATTGATTAAATATGTGAAACTTGAATTTGATATAAATTCTAGCATTCTCAGTCAAATTTTAATAAGTTTTTTTACATAATAAATATGAGTTATTTGCTGGTTTTTGCAACTTTATTTCTTGCTGAAAGCAAAGACCTGACATGCCCTTTGAAATTATGCCCAGATATGAAAGTAATCTTAATTTAGAAAGGTGATAATAGTTGTAATCCAAATTGTATGACTTCTTTTTGCAACTTTGACACAACACTTAGTTTGAATGGGACAATTATAAAAGAAAAATCTGATTGCTATTCCAAGTGCATTAATATTGACGGCTGCGAAGCCAAAAATCTTGGAAATGGTGTTTGCGACCAGACTTGCAATACAAAAAACTGTGGTTTTGACTGAGGAGACTGCACTTGCTCTCCTGGTTGTTTTGATTATATGCTAGGCAATGGAAAATGTGACGAAGAGTGTGATAATTGAAATTGTGACCTTGACAACCATGATTGTGGGCAATGCGCCTCTGGATGCTTTCCAGCAATGATTGGAAATGGCATTTGTGATCCTGAATGTGACAACAAGGATTGTCTGTATGATTACAATGATTGCCAATGTGCAAATAATTGTTTATGAACTGATTACGGCAATTGCAA
Organism: Blepharisma undulans; assembly: GCA_949751825.1. Classification (NCBI taxonomy): domain Eukaryota; phylum Ciliophora; class Heterotrichea; order Heterotrichida; family Blepharismidae; genus Blepharisma; species Blepharisma undulans. Next base: position 6,429 of record CATKHM010000243.1, read on the forward strand.
GCCAGAATGCATGGTAACAAGCTGTAATTATGATAAAGTTTCTCAATATCCTAATTCCTGATGTCAAAATACTTCGCTAGCAATTTTTTCTTATTTTCAGCAGACGATTCAGAATGATTATTCATATATCGTTCATCTTGAAGACTGCTATGAAGCCTCAAACAACACTTGCACGCTGGAAATGGCTTTTGATTTATCATCATGTCACAGTGAATGCAACATTCTTGAGTGTAACTATGCATATGCAATTTGTGACGGCTCATATTGATATTGTACGCGTCAATTAAATAATGGTATATGCCTGGGTTGTCCATGAGGGAAAAATCATCTAAATTACTATTACCTATCCGACTCATACTGCAAACCAGTAGCTGATTATACTTATATATGAACGCTCCCAGGTGAAAGTCATGCTAAAATTCCTTTTAAAGATACATCTTCAGCAAAAAATCCTCATGTCTATTTTTTTAATTCTCTCCATTCAGGCTCTGAAGGAGATGGAACTTTCTTTTCTCCATACAAACTCTTTACTGATATTTCTAAAATTATTCATAGATATTCTATTATTTATTTGATGGATGACGAAGATTATGAAGTGCAAACTCCTTATGCTTTTTGAATAATTCATCCTAGTCCTTGAACTCCTCTTTATTATGCAGATCGGCTTCTCAATAGCTTTCAATATAAATATATAAAAATTACAACATTAAACAATGCAACTGCAACTATTAGGAGACAAAAAGATGATACTAGCTCTAGTACCTTTTGGTTTCTATTGCAAAATGTATATAATTTGGAAATAAATAATGTCATTTTTGATTGGCAGGACACCATTTCAGCTTGCAGTGATGAAAATTATTGTGATTACTGTCCAGCAGTTTTTTATAATTCAAGCACAAATATTTATTATAACGACAAAGGCGATGTCATAACAAATTTTTTATCGTCATCTTGATGCCAAACTGACCAAAATCACAACTTTTTTGAGGTTAGAGAAAGCAACTTAGTGTTAAACAATGTAAGATTTATCAACTTTAGGAGTGGGTTTAATTCACTTATTTATGTTGAAAATGGAAACGTTACACTAAATAACGTGATTTTTGATAACATAAAGCTTCATGATGGAAACAATTCAGGAGTGATAATATGAAATAGTAATGATGATTCTTGGTATGACTATGGAAATCTTAAATTTGAAAATGGCCTCGTGAGGAGGCTTAATAATGGATATGAGCTAAAAGACGAAATTAATACCAAAGGATTTTTACATGCAAATAAAATTAGCTCAGCTATATTCAGAAATGTGGAATTTAGCTATAATCTGATATTTGAGCACAACTCAAACAGTGCATACATGATATTTTTAAACTTATTTCAGGAACTGTGATTTGATTCTTGCACTTTTATATATAATTACTGCGATATGGGAATTATCAATATTAATCAAGATGATGCTTATTCTCAATTTAATATCAATGATTCAGGAGAAATCATATATTCAACACTTAACCACGTCCATATTAAAAATTCTAATTTTACAAACAATTATTGTAAAGCTGCAGGAATTTTATATTCTATTCATGAAGCTGCAAGACAGAATTACCTCATAGAAAATTCCTCTTTTACAATGAATGGAGTCGAAACTGGGCCTTTAATTCATATTGAAAGTTCACTTTCAAGCAGTAACTATCTAGAAGATTCTACAGTGAATGTGACTTTATCGTCCGGAGAAATATATTCTGCAAAATATCGATCAAACTGAGTAAAAATACATGGCTCCAATTTCACTGAAAATCATTCAGGTAGCGGCATATTTGAAATAATAAAAATGTTCAATATTGAATTTCAAGCTGTTAATATAAATTCAAACGGATTAATTACATCTGAAGATATGAATATTAACACCATGCTTTTAAAATATTATATTGAGAACTCTGACATGTATCTCAAACTTGCTTCTCTAAATCCGTCTAATTTAGACTGTATGGCATTATCATTAATATCTAATTCAATCAATTTTTATATGAAAGAAGTAAACATTCAGGAAAATTACTGCAAAAACTATTCTCCAAGCTTTATTATTTCTGATACAGAGAACATTACAATTGACTCCGCTTATTTTATTAATAATGAAGGTTCTGGAAGTGAAGGTATAAACTTATCCATTTATGGAGGCTCTTTGACAACTATAAAAAATTCTGAATTTAAATCAAATAAAAACAGCTATTCAGGAAGTCCAGGAGCAATAAGTTGCACATCAAGCTTATTTATACAGAACTGCATATTTTCTGAAAATACAGGGGCAGGCTCATTGTTTTTTGCTGGAAAAGATCTTAGCATTGTGTCTTCTGAGTTCTATTCAAATAAATCACCAAACTCTCATGGCGGAGCTATTTATTTTTTAATTTCCTTTGATAGCATAGAACTTATTTCTTTCTCCATCTCAAATACTACCATTACAAATAACTCTTGTTATCTTAATGGTGGAGGAATTTTTATCCAAAGAAGCAGTCCTATAGAGTCTATATTGTATCTCTCATTTATTGATACAAATTTTACTAATAATCAAGGATTAAGTGGCTCAAGCGTTTACATTGATGATGCGATTCTACTCTCTTCTAATTCCTCAATAACTAGCTGTAAGTTTCAAGCAAATCAAGCAGCATTTTCAGGCACTATTGTGGCTTTTTATAGTAATGGAGTTTTATCGCTCAACAATTGCAATTTTATCGAAAATGTTGGAGTTCATAGCTCGTCTTTTAGTATAGAAATTGGGGGAAATAATGAGGACAAGCCTTCAAAGATAAGTCTAAGCTCTTGCATTTTTCGTTTTAACGTTGGAAATGCGACTATTTCTCTCGGCAATGCAAGATTGAATTCAACTTTGGAAATTATTGAAAATGTGTTTGAATATAATATAGGCTCAATACTCTCTCTTGATAATGATTATGTGTCGGATAAGAATTCAAAATTTCAGCATAATTATTCTCCCGTTTCTGGAGGGGTTTTGAATGTAGTAAATTCAGCAATATTTTACTCTGAGAATTCTGTTTATTTAAACAATAGCAGCAAGTATAGTGGTGGAGTAGCTTCAGTTAGCTCAGAATCTATATTTTATTGTAGTTCCTGCAAATTTGCAAGCAATTATGCTGGGTATTCTGGAGGCATAATGCATGCAGATTCAGATGCTCAATTTATTATTATTGACTCCATCATATCCAATAATTCATGCCAAAATTCTGGATCAGTTATATACTTTGCAAGTTCATCTTCAGCTTCATTTATAAATCGTTCTGAAATCTTTGAAAATCATTCATATAATGAAGCCACCATATCTCTCTCTTCTGCACAGATTATCATATCTTCAACAAAAATAAAACACAATTCAGCTGATAAAAACCCGAGTTTTTTTGCTGAAGATTCAAAGCTGACAATTATTGACACACAATTTTCCTATCAAAATGGAGATCAAGGATGCTTTTTAAGCTTAAAAACAAGTTATGCGAAAATAATAAACTCAAGGTTTTCTTACGGGTTCTCAAATAACTCTGGAGTAGCTATTCATGCAACTTCAAGTATTTTGGAAATTAATTCTACAGATTTTTATGAACTTTATACAAGTTTTGATCGTGGAGTGATTTATTTGGACGAAGAAAGCAGCATTTATATGAAAAAATCGACGTTTATAAATATTGATTCCTCATTCGACATATCATCGAGTTTCTGCTCCATAGCTAGTTCTTTATTCAAGAATTATTCAAATTCAGCGATTTTAGCAACAGATGCAGAGCTAGAAATCATAAACTCTGAGTTTTCAGATGGGTTTGGAATCAATGGAGGTGCCATTTTTTGTTCTGACTGCAACTCAGTTTCAGTTTATTCGTCTTTATTTAGAAATAATGTTGCTGAGAATGGCGGAGCAATATATATTTCAAATGAAGCAGATCACTCTGAATCATATCAGTTAATTATCTCTTCAACTTCATTTGAATCAAATATTGCTGGCAATGGCGGTGCTGTATGAACTGACAACGCAAACTTACAAATAAGTTCTTCAAATTTTATTGATAATCAAGCAAAATCTTGAAAAACAGAATCATTGGAAGACATTATCGATGGCATAGGGGGAGCAATTAGAATAAGCTGTGAAAGTTCTATTTCCATTTGCGAATTTGAAATTTCATCTAACTTCTTGGCCAATAACAGTGCAGCATATAACGGCGGAGCTATAAATTGGGATAATTCTAAACCTTTGTTTACTGGCAATAATTTTCTAAACAATTCAGCTCAATATGGAAATGACATCGCATCATTTCCTGCTATGGTTATATTTTTGGGGAGCAGTATTCAGCAAAAATCAGATGCCGTCTCGCATAATTCTACCATTTTAACGCTGAATAACATTGCATCTGGGCAAAATAGTAATCCTTCATTGACCTTTGCTTTGGTTGATGACATTAATCAAATCATCACAACAGATATCAAAAGCCAAGCACAATTGCAATCAGCAAACGACGAAGTTGTTATTTCTGGTGATTCAATTGCTGACGCGAAAAATGGAATTTTTTATTTTGTTGGCTATATAATTGAAGCAGAGCCTGGATCGAGCAACAGCATCATATTAACATCTTCAGCCATTGATATAGAAAAAAGCAATACTTCGTCAAATCCTCTTTCGATGTCAAAAGATTTTGTTATCAATGCAAATTTTAGATACTGTGAAATAGGAGAAGCGACTATTGGGCTGAGTTGCGAAGTCTGCCCAGAATTTTATTATAACGTTGATTCAAAAAAATCGACATGTTCAGATTGTCCTTCTTCTGCTATTTGCTATGGCAATTATACAATGGTTCCGAAGTCAGGATATTGGAGAGATAATAAATTTACTGATGTGTTTTGGAAATGCCCATATCCTCCTGCTTGCTTGGGGTCCTCTGACATATCCAATTTATCCTATACAGGTGACTGTAAGAAAGGCTATGAAAATAACATGTGCCATTCTTGTGAAAAAGGCTATTCAAGATTATACAAAAATGAATGCCAAATCTGTCCCGAGAAAATTGAGAACATTTTTAGATGACTTGGGATTTTCATTTTATTGATATTTATTGCTTTAGTTATAATAAAAGCTGCACGAAATTCTGCATTCAAGCCAGAATCCAATTCTTCAATTTATATAAAAATATTCTGAAATTATCTTCAAATCATGATTATTATTGGCACATTCAACTTAAATTGGCCATATGATGCAATTAAATATTTTTATATCCAAACATGCATAGATTATATTGGAGCTCAATTATTTTCTTTTGACTGCTTTTTGCAATCATCAGAATCAAAACAAAACATTTATTATGATAAAATCTTAATAACGTGCTTAACTCCATTTTTCACAGGATTTGCCTGCTTTGTTATTTGGCTGCTTATTTACTCTTTCAAAAGGAAAACATTTAAGGAAATGAAAAATGATCTCATATCAACATGTGTAATTTTGTTATTTTTAATTCATCCAAGCATTATCAATACAATGTTCAATATTTATAGTTGCAAAGAAATTAACTCTGGCGAGTATTGACTTAACGTTGATCTTGGGATCAGATGCTGGGACCGTGATCATTTATTTTATGCATTTTTATTAGCCTTGCCGACAATATGCATTTGGGTGATTGCAATCCCTGCAATTTGCCTGGTTGATTTAATTAAAAATAGAAAAATATTGAACCAAATATCAATACGATTGAGATATGGGTTTTTGTTTAACGGTTATAACTCCAAGCGGTATTATTGGGAATTTGCAGTTTTATATTACAAAGTTGTTTTAATTGGCTGTTCAGCATTTTTATCCAATGTGTCAATTAATGTGCAAGCTCTTACAGTAGCCATCTTATTGGCCTTATTTCTTCATATCCAAGCTCGAGAAGAGCCTTTTACAGAATCATTTTTTAACAAAGCAGAAATCTTTTCAAGGATAGTTTCATTAATAACGATTTTGACTGGGCTTTTTTTTTTAACAGATGATTTAGATTCAGTGAGCACCAAATTTTTGGTTATTGCTTTGTTGATTTCCAATTCCCTTTTCATTTTTTATATTGCCTCAAAGCTTTTGGCCAAGTTTGCCTTTTTCGCAAAGCTATTTTCCTTCATTATTTTTCATTTTGGCCGAAAAAGATTTTATGTTGTGCAAGAGATAAATTCAATTGAGAATGAAACGCCCAAAATCAAAACTCAACAAGGCTCAGAATTGATCAATTCAGTAGAGCTAAATGAAATAGCTTTAATTGAAAAAGATCCTTATCCTTCAGAGAATAGTGCATTATTTAGCAATTAAGTTAAAAAAATTCAAATTATAAATTTTTCAATAATTGAAATAAAAATTGCAATGTTACGATTTTAGTTATTAGATATAAAATTAGCCTATTTTACTTTAGCTTATATTGGCATAAATGATTTTTTTATCATTGATTCTTGGAGTGCAAGTTTTTAGTTTTGAGATTGCGTGCAATTTGCATGAGTGTCCTCCAGTAATAGTACGTTCTAAGTAGCAAGGTGATGGCAATTGCGATCAAAATTGCATGAACCCTTATTGCAGTTTTGATTCAGGAAGAATTTTCAAGACAGTTAATGATAGTCAAAAATCAGATTGCTACAGCAATTGCTATTGCCCAGGTGAAATAAACCCAGTTGTATGCGGAGGCTCTTGCGACAACCCTCAATGTGGATACAACTTTGGAGGATGTGATTTTTGCGCTTCTGAGTGTAAAGAATATTTAGGCTTTCAATGAGGTGCTTGCGATCTTAACTGTAATGCCACTTCTTGCTTTTATAAGCCTTTTTTATGTGAATCCTGCTCGAAATTTGGTTGTAATTCCACCATATGAGGAGACGGAGTATGCAATGAAGAATGCAACAACCCAGAATGCAAATTTGACAATTTTGACTGCTTAAACTCCACTTGTGCGCCTGGTTGCTATACTTGGATGGTAAACAATTCTATTTGTGATGATACCTGCCACGTGGAAGAATGTAATTATGATGGAAGTGATTGTGATTGCTCTCCAGGCTGTTTTGATTCATTATTAAGAAATGAAGTGTGCGATGACATTTGCAATAATAAGGCTTGCAATTTTGACAATGAGCTCTGTGGATATTGTGCGTCTGGCTGCTCTTTAGAAATGCTTAGCAATGACATTTGTGAAGACGTTTGTAACAATCTTGGCTGCAAATATGATAGCTTTACTTGCAGGTGCAGTGCTGGCTGTGAAGCAGATGATTATGGTAAATGCAAACCAGAGTGTTTAGTAGTTGATTGTTGATATGATCAAATAAGTAGTGATCCCAATAAACGATGCAGTGATCAAAATTTAGTTCTGTTTACACTTTATCAGCAAATGATTAGGGATGATTTGAATAATCCAGTTACTTTTGATGATTGCGTTTTATCATCAGATTTTGAATGCACGTTAGAGATGGCTATGAATTCGTCTGCATGCTATTCTGAATGCAATTTTATTGAATGCAACTATGGCCTATGCAATTTTGTTACAAGTTGTGGAAATATGCCAGCTGATGCACAATCTTTATGCAACTGCTATTGAGGCTATTGCTTTGGTAATCATGATTACTCATACGTTGCACAAGCCCCTATATTTGGGTGAAATGTTTGGTACAATAGCAAATTCATGATCGCTAATTCAGACTACAATATTTATCATGCAACATCTATTCAAAAAGGTTCGTCTCCATCTGGAGATGGGAGCCTGTTATCTCCATTCGAAACTTTGGATTATGCCTTAATCTGTCTTGCAGCTATCGGGAATCAGTATACCATATTGGTTCTGGCCAATGATGGAAATTATACTTTATCTAATTTTGTTTTGTATTATGCCTTAACTGGTTTTACACTAACAACAGCTGATCAAAACAAAGTTATAATAAAAGTTAATGGATGATCTGAAATGAGAATCCAACTTACTTTTTCAGTTAGTTTTGAAAACGTAATTTTTGATGGAGGAGAGCAATACATTACATGCAATGAAAGTGAATACTGTGAATATTGCACTTATAATACTTATAATGACACTGATGGATATTATTACGACGACAGAAATAATCCTATTTATTATAACTTGCCTGTGGATTATTGTAACCCATTATGATGAACAACTCTTAATCTTTTTGAGCTGCAAAATGTCAAGCTAACCTTGAAAAATGTTGAAATAAGAAACTGGAGATTTAATTATGATTCAATCATTACTGGCAATGGAGATTTAAACCTATATAACGTCAGTTTTGATAATATCAGGCTTAATGGCCGAGAAAATAATGCAATTATTTCGAGTAGTGGATTGAATATTTTATACATTGGAGGATCTGTAACAAGGTTGAACAATGGATATGAATTTGAGGACCCAGTTGATTTTGGAGGATTTTTGTATTCTGCGTCAGAATCATCATCTATTGTAATAAAAAATGTGGATTTCAGATACAATTTAGTCCATCTCAAACCTCAAAGTTCTCTATCAAGCGCTTCATTGATATATATAACTAAAATGCATAATTTAGAAATTGAAAATTGTACCTTCGAGTATAATTATTGTGAGACTGGACTAATTAATTTAGAATTAGATATTCAGGATTATGGTACAGCTCGTAATGAATCATTGTTTTTGTCTTATTTGACGATTACACACATAATTATCCAAGATAGTAATTTTGTGTCAAATTATGGAATACTTGGATTTATTCATATAAACTTTTTGGGAAAACTTCTGAATGTGTATTTGGATAATTTGACCTTTGAAAGCAATGGAGTAGAAAATGACTCTTTAGTATATATCCATAACCCAAAGATTTTATCCGATTACAAAACTCAAACAACTGCCACCGTAGTGTTGTCATCTTTTGCTACAGTGACAGCAATCTTATTGCCAAGATGATGCAAAATGACTAACCTTACTTTTACAGGTAACTACGCCCAAGATATGTTAACAGCTTATAATTTGGTTAATTTCGAGATAAAAGACTTAGTTCTTGACTCTAATGGTTCTCCGATAGATGACAAAAGCATTAATAATCTGCTCCTTGATTACTTTATTGAAAATCAAGACTTATATATAAGCAAAAGAAAAGACAGTCCAAATCCAATTGATTGCGACTATATGGTGTCATTATCAAATTCTTATAACTTGGATATCAATTCTTTAAATATATCAAACAATACCTGCAGAAACTCTTCCCCAAGTTACCTTGTTTATAATTCAGAGGTTCGCCTGTCCTCTGCAAGTTGCATTGGAAACTATGGAACTGGCAGTTTGCCTGCATGCTTTTATTTTTCTGGGCGTTATGACACAAAGATTGTCGATTCTTATTTTGCATGAAATAAAAATAATTACATTTCTGGGAACGGAGTTTTGCAAATAGAAAGTGAAAACGATTTATATATAATAAACTGTGCTTTTATAAATAATTCTGCCAGCTTATCACCTGCAATCTATTTTGCTGGACAAAATATTTATATTGAAAGTTCTGAATTTGAATCAAATGAGTCTCTTTTTGGAAATGGAGGAGCAGTAAATTTCGTTTTAACTTCTTCCAATCAGAAAGGATCAGCCAGTATTACATCAACAACATTTATTGATAATTCAGCTTCTGCTAGTGGTGGTGGATTCTTTATCAAAGCAAAGTCAACAACACCACTAGGCCTAAATTTGTTCATTTCTCTGACAAATTTTACCCGAAATTTTGCAGCTTATGGATCAGCTTTATATGTTGACAGCTCTGTCTCTTTATCTCAAGATTCAACAATTATTTCTTCAAGTTTCAGTGAAAATTCCTCCAAGGTATCAGGAGCCATTTCATTATATTATTACAGTGGCATTTTGGCATTTAAATCTTGCAAATTCATCAAAAATACCTCGGGCATTGGTGCAGTTTTTCATATTGATATCACTGAGGATCGCATCAGTCTTCGTTCAAAAGTAATACTTGAACTATCCACTTTTCAAAACAATACGGGTTTATCAATTATAAACGTAGACAATCAAAATCGAAACTCAACTATTGAGTCTAAAAATTGTTTTTTCGAACAAAATAATGGGAGTGTGGTATCACTGAATTTTGACTATTTTTCTGATTATGGGTCGATTTTTCAGTTCAATTCTGCTTCATTTGGGTCTTGCTTTTACCTTCAAAACTCTGCAATTTTGAAGTCTAGCTCGCAATTTTTGAATAATACAAGTGAAAGATATGGAGGGGTTTTAGCAATAAGCTCTAAGTCAGTGTTTTACTGCAATAATTGCCATTTTATACAAAATAGGGCCATTAATGGTAAAGGTGGAGTACTGAACGTAGAGCAAGAATCCCAATTTTTTATATCCCACTCAAAATTCGTGCAAAATTCATGCGGAAAAGATGGATCAGCAATATTTGAATTTAATTGTGACATGGAAACCTCTCAAATAGTGTCTTCCCAATTTTCAGAGAACCATGCCGAGGGTTCTGGGCTTATTACATTGATAAGCTCGAAAATCTTTATAACTTCATCAAGTATTAGTAGAAATTCAGCAAATGGATATGCTTCTGGAATCAAACTGACAAACTCCATAGCTGACATTGACGATTTATTATTCGAAAACCAAGAGAGCATTTCAGGAAGTTTTATTTATTCATACTCACAAAGCACAATCAATATTCAAAATTCAACATTCAATAAAGGTAGTTCACTTGAAGCAGGTGGTGCAATATATCTAGGCTCTAGTACACTCATAATAAATTCGTCATATTTTGCCCAGATGTCATCTCCGAAAGGCGGCGCAATTTATGCTACATATTTTAGCACGATAAGCATATATGATTCAGAGTTCTCAGATTTGAATAGCATAATAGCAGGTGCAATTATAAATGCTGATCAATCAGCCATATTAATCGAAAGCTCAGGATTTTCCTATTTTTCTTCATCTGGAATATACGGCACCCAACTGCAAGATTTGGAAATAAAAAATTCATCTTTTAGCGATGGCTTAGGAATTAATGGTGGAGCTGTCTATTGTGAATTTTGCAACCTTATCAGCATTTCATCATCTATGTTTAGCAATAACAATGCTTCATTTTATGGAGGTGCTTTATATTTTACTAGTAGTAATGAAATAGCTGATATTTATAATATTTTTGAATGTGAGTTTGATAACAACATTGCTCAAAATGGAGGTGGCATATGAGCACAAAACGTAGGCATAAATATTGGTTTGTCAAAATTTGATAAAAATAAAGCAATTTCAAGTAAAAAATTGTCAAGTAATAGCATAGAATACGGGATCGGAGGAGGAATAAGAATTAGTTGCCCTGATATGAAAATATGCAAATTTATAATACACAAGACAACCTTTATTAATAATTATGCAACATTTAATGGAGGAGCTATCAATTGGGACGACAAATTACCTGATTTGCAAAATAATTATTACAATGGTAATTCTGCTGAATATGGAGAAGAGATTGCTTCTTATCCAATTAAGCTAATGCAAGTAAGAGAAGATGGAAGCTTAATAGATTATAAAAGAGGAAGGATCTTGAACTCTCCTGTCTCAGATTCAAACACAACAGAAGTTGCGTCTGGACAAAAAATCAAAATTCCGCTGCTTATTGCTTTGGTCGACAACATGGAAAATATAATAAGAACTGACAATTTAAGTGAAGCAAATCTGCGAGCTGTTAATTCGTCAACTCAAATTTCAGGAAAAGCCAAAGTTACAGCCAAAAGAGGAATTCTTAATTTTTCTGACTTTATCATATCAGAGGAGCCAGGTTCTGATATTCAAGTAATGGCAGTTTCATCAAGTATTGATGCAGATAAAATAGAAAAATCTGGAGAGACATTTTATAGTAAAAGTTTGACGATTGACATAAGAGTAAGGGAATGTGTGATAGGAGAAGTGAAATCAGGAAAAGACTGCAGTGTATGCCCCAAAGGCTTTTACAGTTTAAATCCTAATTTAATATCGTGCTTAGCCTGCCCTGATTCAGCTGAATGTTATGGAAGCTATTTAATGGCCCCACTCCCTGGCTATTGAAGGGACAATATGTACACAGATAAGTTTTGAAAATGCCCACACTCTTCAGCATGTTTGGGATCACCCAATAAAAGCAATATCTCATATACTGGAGAATGCGGCAAAGCTTACAAAGGGAACAAATGCCAATCTTGCAAAAATGGATATTCTCATACATCAAATAATAAGTGTGGAGAATGCCCTGATACTGAAACCAATATTTTGACACTATCAGGAATCACACTTTTATTTATCGTATTTCTCATCATTATAGTCAAAGCAACCATCAAATCTGCTTTTAAGGAAAAATCTGTTGTCTCAATCTATATCAAAATATTTTTGAATTATATTCAAACAGTCATTTTGGCCTCTAGTTTCGATTTAAATTGACCAGAGGATGTTTTGCAGATTTTTAGAGTTCAAAATAGTAGTGATTATGTCTATCAGCAGATTTATTCATTCCAGTGTGCACTTCAAGATGGAGAATCCAATAACTCGGCATATTTCAGAACTCTCATCATTATTGCTATAATTCCATTTTTGATTCTTATTTTAGCATTTTTATTTTGAATATTATTCAAAATTATAAAGTCTTCGCATAAAACATTTTGAGACGATTTTATATCGACATGTGTTATTTTGCTATTTGTGCTTCACCCAAGCATTGTGAGAAAAATGTTTGCATCTATGAATTGCACTCTAATTAATTCTGGAGAATATTGACTTGAAGAAGATCTTGATATTAGATGCTGAAATTATGATCATATCTTCTACATGATGGCTGTAGCTTTGCCGACGATTATTTTATGGGGTATTATATTGCCAGCTATTTGTTTGGTAAATATTATCAAAAATAGGAAAAACATTGATGATATTGGAACACGCTTACGATATGGATTCCTTTTTAATGGCTTTAAAGCACAACATTTTTACTGGGAATTTATAAATTTATATAGTAAAATTATTCTGATTTTCTGCTCAGTGTTTTTAACAAAAATATCTTTGAGAATTCAAGCACTTATCGTAGCAATTTTATATACAATTTTTTTACGTTTGCAGTATTCGAATTGTCCTTATACTGATCCCAAATTAAATCAATTGGAATTGCGCGCAAAATTGGTTTGTGTAGTTACAATATATAGCGGACTTTATTATTTAATGGGATCGTTAAATGCAGGAGCAAGCTCATTTTTTTACGCTCTTATCATTATAGCAAACCTTTATTTTTTAATTTACTGGGCGTTTAATCTCCTTAAAGCTGTTTTTGCTTCATTTATAGCAAAAATAAAAAGTTGAAGAAATAAAAATAAGGTTGAAATTGAGATTGAAGACGAGAATTCAAGTAAAAAATCACTAGAAGATCAGTCATTTAATAAAATTGATAATTCGCTGGCATCAAATGACAATTTAATTTGTGAGCATCATGTGTCTATTTCAATTGAAGAAAAGCAATTATCATAAAGAAGAAAACAGGGATAAAGAATATAAATAATTATATTATAAAATTAAATCATTTAAATCTGTTTGGGTGCATTTTTATCTTTCTGCTTAAATGCCATCAATAGTTTTTGATTTCAATCTTTTGAATTTCAATTGCAGAGGGGCTTGAAAATGAATTTTCAAAATCTATGGCTAAAATAATATAAAACAAATCATTGAATCCTATTTTAAAACATTGATTAGGTGTTTTAGGATGTTTGTGCTGAAAGCTCATTTAATTAATTCTCTCATAATAATTTTTTTAAGATAAGAATTAAAATATCTCTTAACTATTAAAGCATTATATAAGATTCGTACATTTTTCTTTATTTAAGTATAGTAAATTGTCTGCTGCTTAAATCGAACCTACAATATCTCTGCTCCAAGTTTGTTACGATATAAATTCCTCCTTTATTATAAGAACAGTTCACTTGCAAAATATTCCTATCTATTCATGAGCATCCAATTTTTCTTCAAGTATACACATCTCCGATTCCACTTTCATAGATATATCCACCATTGCATTCAATCAAATACAATCTGTCTTCTGCATTCATTAAAATTTTCCTGCTTTTTATTGCAAAATTATAGGGGATTGCTGAAAAAGAGTTAATATCAATTGAATACACTGAAATCTTTCTATTAAGCATTCCAGAAATCAAAATATTTCTATTAAAGAGAACGGTGTGGCACATACAATTAGCTTGCGGCATTGGTATTAGTTCGACTCATCTATTTCCGTCTAAATCAAACCTGCTTGATAAGGTTGAATAACCATTTTCCTCTATTCCTCCAAAGCAATAAACGTTTTTATTGAAATAAATAGCTGATGATAAACAACAAGGTGTTCCAGATGGTAACCTACGAATATTATAGTTGCTATCAATTATCAAGGTAATCCCTGATTTTGGATCATATTTACCAAAGCAAAATAACTCACCATTTGGGATTTGAGTTAAACAAGTGACATGATTTATTATTTCTGGAGTTTTCAGCATCTTTACTTCCTCTTTTTCGTCTTCAGTGTCATAAGCAAACAAATAAGTTTGATTTTTTATGCTTTTGATGAGATAAATAGATGCAGCTTTATGATAAGCTTTGATATATTCTTGGTATGCTTTTTTAAGATCTTTACCATGATTAGACTTTGACATATATGATAAGCAGGCTTTTCTGAAATCTCTCTCTATTTCAGGACTATTGCATGTGCTTAAAAGAATAGATTTTTTAGCTCTGAGTAGCTGAGGAGTTAATATTTGACTATCAAAGTTTAAATTGGATTGATTTTTAACGTCACTTGATGCATTATTTGGTTCTGGATCAGTAAAATTTAACTGAGGATAAGGCATGGTGAGTTCCTTTCCATTTTTGAGCCCCATTTTGAAATAATTTCCGAATGTTTATAATTATAGTATCTATTTTTATTTGATCAAGGCCTTTAATCGCTTTTAATTTTTTCCAAATTGCTTTTAGAATTCTGCTCAAATTTGATCGGGCATATTACTCTGGAAGAAAAGATGCTTTTATCAATCTTATTTTTATAACAAAGAAATATATTTTCTATAAGAGTAAGACACCCTTAACCTAAAATATAATATATTAAAACTCTATTTGCCCTGATTTATTTATATTAAACTTATAATAATAAAATTTATAGCTTTGCTTGATCCACACCTTCATAAAATTTTGGTCTTCTTCAAATTATCAATCATTAAATATAAAGATTATTGCTCGAGAGAAAATTCTATTGGCTCATCTGTAAACATTTCAAATTCTTATCAAGAGACTTTCACAACTCAAAAAATATAGTAATTTTTACTTGAATCAATTTTGCTTGCTATTAATTGAGGGATAAGCTTAAGCATTGATGGCTTTAATTTTATTTGTATTTATCTTGCCCTTCATTAAGAAAAGCAAGATTTTACAGAATTATTAATGAAAAATATGAGCTGTCTCTTGTAGAAATAGGAATTTAAGAAGAAGTTGATCGAAGCTATGCACATTAAATCGCTATTGAGCGAAATAAGAAAAAGATTAACATCAAGTTTTAAAACTCAAATTCATTATAAATAAAAAGCTTACGCATTAATTGATGGGATATTTACTTGAACCAGCGATTTTTCATCTAAATCAAATTTATAGTAGCTGCTTTCTTTCTCATAATGTTCTGTCTCTTTAATGCTTGCAATATAGATTCCTCCTTTGTTATATGAGCAATATACTTGACAGCCCAAAATACTGACTGTTAAGCTTTTTATTCACCTTCAAGAATACTCATCATCAACTCCACTTTCATAGATTGACCCTTCGCTGCCACCACATTCAATCACATACAGTCTATCTTCTGCATTTATAAGAATCTTGCATTGATTTCATGAAAATTGATAAGGAATTGCAGAGAGAGAGTCAGTATTAATCGAGTATATCAAAATATTTTTATTTCAGCTATCAGAAATTAAAATATTCTCTTTAAATATTACACTAATACATCAGCAGCCAGGTTGCGGCATAGGTGTTAATTCAATCCACCGATTTTTCTCTAAATCAAACATGCTTGAAAAATTTAAATTACCGCCATCATATCCTCCAAAGCAATAGACATTTCCTTTGAAATAAATAGCTGACGATCTGGAACAGATCTTTCCAGATGGCAATACTCTGACCCCATAATCACAGTCAATTATCAAAGTTATCCCAGAAATAGGACGAAAATTGCCAAATAAGAATAGTTCACCGTTTGGAAGCTGAGCTATGCATGTGCCTCAGTCTATTGGGTTTGGAGCTTCCAAAATTTTTATTTCTTCTCTTTCGGTGTCATAAACAACAAAATTCATTTTTCAATAAATTTCTAAAATAAGATAAAGAGATGTGATTTTATGGTATGAATTGACATATTCTTGATAAGCATCATTTAGCTCTGGGCTAGAAGTGGAATTTTCTTTATTCGTTAAGCAAGTTCGCCTGAAATCTCGCTCTAATTCTGAATTATTAGGTTTGCTCAAAATAAGTGATGCTTTGTTTCTTAGCTGATAAGGATTTAAATATTGATTATCAGAGCTTTGATTAAGCTGGCTTTGAATGTCATGCACTTGGTTAGTTATGGATTCTCTCTTAATGCCTAGTTGAAAATTAAGCAATTTCTGCTGATTTCTGGCGTTTGACTCCATATTATAATGATAAATTTCTGCAAGCATTTTAATCTGTGCAAAAATAAAATTTAAGGCAAATTATTTTTATAAAATGTGCCCAGAGACTTGCTGCTTTAGAGTAACCATAAAATGTTAGAATATTAATTTCATGATATCTTACATTATAATATATTTCAAGAAAAATAATTTTACAGCCTTAAGTTTTTTATTACTAAAAGCTAACAATTTTCCTTCTTTCTATCTCTCTATTTGATGAATGATTCAATTGATAATTTATCCTGATCGAAAAATTTAAATGACAGTATGGTTGCTAATAATTGATAATCAAAGTCATTCTATAACATTTTTTTTAAGTAATTAATATTATCTCTTATTATTAGTGCACAAGCGTTTTTATTGAGAAAAACTTATAATGATTTAACTTATTTTATATTTGGTTCAAAAATGTTCAGCAACCTCATAGAATTAACGAGAGATCAAAAATGAATTTAAACTAAATTTGAAATATCTCTGCTCGCAGTTTGCTATAATATAAATTTCTCCTTTGTTATACGTGCAGTAGACCTGCGAAGGACTAATCCTAAATATTGATTTGGCAATTCTTGCCCAAGCATACTCATTCTCAACTTCGCTTTCATAGATAAATCCATCTTCGAATTCAATCACAAACAGTCTCTCTTCTGCACATATAAGAATCTTTTTTATCCAAATTCCAAACTCATAAGAAATTACAGAAAAAGAATCAGTATCTGTCGAATATATCAAAATATGTTTATTAATCATTTCAGAAATCAAAATATTTCTATTGAAGACAACGCAATGACACATGTAATCAGTGTTAGGTAATGGCGTCAAATTAATTCATCGGTTTTGTTCCAAATTAAATTTCATAGACACTGACAAAGCATCCCATAATTCTCCTCCAAAGCAGTAGACATTTCTATTGAAATAGATAGCAGATGATAGGCTGCAACAAATTCCAGATGGAAGAAATCGCACCTTATAACTTCTATCAATTATAAAGGCAATTCCATAAGTTGAATATCTGCCAAAGCAAAATAGCTCATCATTTGGAAGTTGAGCTATGCATGTGCCTCTGTCTACTATTTTCGAAAAATCCAAGACTTTTGTTTCTTCTTTTTCGCATTCAGTATCATATATAATCAAGTTAGCTTTACTTTCATTTTGTTCAATTAGATAAAGAGACTGGCATGCTTTTGCTTTATCTTGAGAAGATGCAATGATTTCTATGTCAGAAGAACTTTCTTTATTCAATAAGGACGTGTTCCTGAAAGTATTTTCATTTTCTGGATTATCAGATCTACTTAAAAGGATAGATCTTTTAGCATTCATTTTTGAGATCTTAATAATTAATTATCAATCTATAAGTGAGCCAATTAATTATTTATTGAAGGTTTTTCATTGAGGCTTGATATATTGTTAACAATTGATTTATTTTATAAATTGATAAAGGGAAGGTAATTGCCGTAAATGCCGAAATTTAATATTAGGAAACAGAGTAAGAACCAAAATTTTGAGTTTCAATCAATTGAAAAACATCTTTGTAATGCAATATTTATAATCAAAAAATGGTACTGGCTAACTGCTAATCAAAGAAGCTTTGCTTAATTATACGCAGAATTAAAAGATGTGCTATTAATTGGAAGGAGCGAGGAAAGTAAAGTATAAATTAGAATTTGCTACTGCTAAAATTAAAATAGAATAATCAGAAATAAATTAGCTTTTATACTAGGTTCTAATTGCTGGATCAATATTTTAAATTTTAATTAGAAAGAATTATTTTTTAGGAGAGTTTCATCATAAAATGCAAAATGCTTGCCTTCTTTTGTAAGCAATGGCAAAGCTTTGAATTTAATAAATGGGTGAATTGTTGAAATATTTAAATATATGACATAGAAGGTAATCCTGAGAAATATTTTAAGAAAATAAATAAGCTAGTTTTTTGAAATGAAATTAATGTTCCCATTAATTTTTACGTTAATACTTTTAATTTGTTTTGGGTCATATCATGATAATCTTTTAACAATTGTATGGAATTAAAGTTTCAATATTAGAAACAACATAGTTCTTTTAAAACTAGATAAATAGCAATAAAAGCATTTCCTTTAGCTTGTTTCGAGCTTTTGCCTATTTTCAGCTTCGAGTTACTGAAATGAGACCAAAAATCGGGGTATCAATTCTTTTTTCTAGAGACTGACAAATTTTATAATAAAGAATTAATATATAATGAAGTCAAGTCATTATTGAATTTTGAATTTGTGATGAATTTTTCTATGCATTTTTCAGTTGGGAAATTGTGACTGCTCTCCTGGCTGCTTAGATTTTATGCTAGGTGACGGAAATTGTAATGAAGAATGTGATAATTGAGACTGCAACCTTGATAATCATGACTGTGGGCAGTGCGCCTCTGGATGCTTCCCGACGATGCTTGGAAATGGGGTGTGTGATTCAGAATGTGATAATGAGGATTGCTTATATGATTATAGTGATTGTCAATGCGCTGTCAATTGCCTGTGAACTGACTATGGGAGCTGCAAACCAGAGTGCTTGGTAGCAAGTTGTAATTGAGATAAAGTCAAACAATATCCATATACATGATGTCAAAATACTTCCTTAGCAATTTTTTCTTCTTACCAACA
>CATKHM010000244.1:0-12083 GCA_949751825.1 Blepharisma undulans
TTTCTTCATTATCCTTAAACCTCAAAAAAGCTTTTGGCTTGGAAGTCCGATAATGAATTAAAACCATATATCATTAAAGCATATTTAACTTAAAAGTTAAGTTTTGGAGATTGCTAAAAATATATTTCGTGAGCTTCACGGATTTTGGATTTACATATTGGACATAAAATAGATGTGATTCTCCGGTTGACTTTTGAATTGATTTTCAGATTCATTTTCCTTTCGCAGCAGTCTTTGCATGTTACTATATGGCTGCAGGGAAGGAAAATTACTTTTTTCAAGGCCACTCCACAGAAATAGCACTCTATTTTAAGATCTTCTGGCTTTATTTGTGTATGCTGCTCTTCCAGCTCGACATTCAGGTTTCTGATTGCTTCTTGTGTTTTTAGGATATTTTCGTCTCTTTCTTTGATTTCTTTGCACAGGCTGACTCCCCTTTGAAAATATTGGTTTTGCTCAGTTACCTTTTCAGCAAATTCATCTTTCAGACCTCGAAACGCGTTTATCTGCATTTGATTTTCGTTTCTGAGCCATTTAATGTAACTCATATACTGAACAGCATGTTCTCCAAACAACTCGCTGACAGTAAATTTAAAGAGTGCAAACTTATAACCATCGAAAAATGAGCCGAGCCCGGGCCGATCTGACACATGAGCCATCAAATAGATAAAATCATTTGAAGGGTTTATGAATTCAGCCATCATTATATGGCCACTTGATCCTATTCCTTGGGAAAGCATTCTTTCCATAAAGTGCAATGAAGCTTTAGTCTGATCAGAATCTGTGACTTCGCTGAATAGAGCACAAATGTGAGCCACCATTGACTCGTTGAAAAGGAAAATCAAGTAAGGAAACTCATCTATTAATGCTAATCTCTCGTAATATAATTCTGCGATGTAAGGAACAGAACTTATTTGTTGGAGTGACTGAAGTTGGAGATCTCCATCCTTGAACTTCAAATTTATTGGTGTAGTGATGAGTGCTTTTTGCATGGTTTTGTATTACTATAAATGGATTTGATTTAGTAGTCATATTTTTTATCCCACTTTCTGACTGCAATGCTAATGTAACTTTTGATCAGTGAAGGAAAATTATTTGAAATAAATTCAGCAGGTAAATAGATCATAAAATTTAAGGTTTAAAGCATTTATATTGGATGAATAATATGAATGCAGAGGCAAGTCGGTTTTACAAGTGAATAAGCACAAAAATGATACACTAAAAATAAATCAGATAAAATTCAAATTTATATCTTTAGCATGTTTGGTTAATTTAAAACTATATCTGCTGCTATATTTAGGAAATTTTAGATGTTGATATCGATTTTGTCAAGAGATATCAGCGCATGATATTTTTAAGCCAATTTATCTCAAAATCTGTCAATTTTAGGTAATTTTGAAAATTAAATTATACTGGGCTTTATGTAAAATAGATATATTTCTAACTTTGATTCGCAAAAATAAGTTAATTAAAGATACTTATCTTATGTTTGTCAAATAAGAGAATATCCCGCCAGAAGGCATTAGCAAAATTTTCAAATTATCCTCGAAATATATTATCTTTCAACAAAAAGATTTAATGAATAAGAACTGGGATTTGATATGCCATATTCAAATCAAAAATAAATTAGCATATAAAGAACAGGATAGTGAAATGTTTTTATTTTATTAAGACTGGCTTTTCTACTAAAGTGTTTAATATGGATGATATTTGCTGAATAAGCCGCTTATTCCTACTCGATTTTTATTACAAATCGCTCATCATTGAAGGAGAATTTCTTATAACTAAGTCTCATTTATAATTCTATCATCAATATAGCATGATATAGTCAAAATTCTCATCTAATTATCATCGTTCTTTATAATCTCATATAAAATAATAAATTCTCCATAATTTTCAAAAGAAAATTAATGAAATTCCACGTATATAAAAATGAAGTGGGTAGTCTCTTTATTTTTGGTATCTCTTGTGTCTGCTACAGTCTACTTTCAAGAAGAGTTTGATGCTAATTGGGAGTCTAGATGGGTTAATTCTAACTGGAAAACTGATGGTTCTCAAGCCAAATTTAGAAGATCAGCTGGAGCTTGGCATGTAGATGCTGAAAAAGATCAAGGCCTCCAGACCACTGAGGACTACAGATTTTATGGGATCTCATCCAAATTCCCAGCTTTCTCTAACCAAGGCAAGCCTCTTGTTGTGCAATACACTGTAAAGATGGAAAGGAACGTTGACTGTGGTGGAGGATACATTAAGATCCTTCCAGATGGATTCGATCAAAGCTCATTTGGTGGAGACACCCCATACTTAATAATGTTTGGCCCTGATATTTGTGGGAGCGAAAAAAAGACACACCTCATCGTTGCTTACAAAGGAAAGAATTATCTCAACACAAAAAGATTCAGATGTGAAATAGACAGCCTCACACACCAATACACTGCCATATTCCACCCAGATAATACTTATGAATTTTTAATTGACAACCAAGAAGTCTCAAAAGGCAAACTTGAAGAGCACTGGGATATTTTACCGAAAAAAGAAATTAAAGACCCAAGTGCCAAGAAGCCAGATGATTGGGTTGATGAGCCAACTTTACCGGATCCAGAGGACAAGAAGCCAGAAGGCTGGGACGATATTCCTGAGTTAATTCCAGACCCTAACGCATCTAAGCCAGAAGATTGGGAAGAAAAAGACGGCGAATGGAAAGCTCCTATGGTTCCAAACCCAGACTACAAAGGAGAATGGAGGCCCAAGATGATTCCAAACCCAAGCTACAAAGGACCATGGACTGCCCCACTGATTCCTAACCCAGACTATGTCGAAGAGCCTAACTTACACGCTTTCGGAACTTATGGAGGTGTCGGCATTGAGCTTTGGCAAGTCACCTCTGGGATGATTTTCGACAATATCCTCGTCACAGACAGTGTGGAAGAAGCCAAAGAATTTTCTGAAAAAACTTTTGCTTATAGAAAAGCTGGAGAGCCTGATGCAAAGAAAGCTTATGATGACGCAGAAGAAGCTAAAAGACCTAAGCCAGAAGAAACAGAAGAAGAGCACGACTTTGAAGGAAGAGAAGATCTTTAAATAAAATAGAATGGTTATAATGATTAAACATTTATTACTTCAAAGAAATTCAGAGAATGGTAAGAACGTATATGGAGTCAGTTTTGATTATAACGAACTCGTAGAAAGGTTGAAAAATATTAAAAATTTGGATGACGCAAATGAAAGCGTGAGGTTGGGGATGTCAAAGACAAGCTTTTATAAAAAAGTTAAAAATCTTTCCAGAGTTAAAAGCAGTTCAAGAAAAAATTTGAGCACTCTGAGGGTAAAAGAATTTACGGCAGAGCTGGAGAATGAGAAGAAAATTGAGGAAAGTACAGTGAGGTTGCAAACAGCGAGGCTGAAAAGTGCAAGCTTAATGAGATCGAAATCAAGCATTGGGATAGAGAAAAGGGCTGGAGCCAGCAAGAGTCCACCGAAGCAGCCACCATTAGCTAATTTGCCAAAGAAGATAAGCTGGGGTGATATTTATCAAAAGGTTAAAAATTCTAAATCATATGTGAGATCTCAGCCTAAATTAATATAATTTATTTTGTAAAATTAATCTTCGTCTGAGATATCTGGATCTATGTACTTAGGACTTAGTTCTCTTAGAGTTGTTTTTTCTCATTCAATTAGAGAGCTAACAGCCCGATTATCTTCTTCTGCTTTCATGATTTTGACTTTATCATTCCATTTTATTCTATATGGGCTAGTTGACTGGTTGGGATTTGGAGTTATGCTTTTTCCTTTCTTGCTCATTGTGCCACCAATTACTAAGCCTCCAATATTATTGAAATTTGTATTAAATCCGCGTGATTTATCACTTACTACTCCAACTGACAACCTATATTTATTTTCAGGAATTAGTGCCTTTTTCCTCATAATAGTTTCCAATATATCATTCTCGTTTTTTGGAGACTCTTTGCTTCCATCTCTAATGGATGGAGCCTTGCTATTGAAAGTTGATTCATGTTGAAGCTTATCATAAAGAGGGAAAAACCTTATGCGCTTCTTGTCAGGTCTTGGGTTTGAAGGCTTTATATCAAATTCGCTTTTCTTTTGTCAAGTATTTATAAAATTTCCATTAACTTTTTTAAAGCAGGGCTTTCATTCAAGCACATTAGTGCATTCAGCAATATCGAAATGCCTTCTTCCTTTCAGACTTTCAATTCCTTGACTTGTTTCTTCAATTAAACCTTTAATTCTTACTTCTGGCAGTGAAACTGGGCCTGTAATCTTTTTTCCTCCTTGAAATTTGCAAGGAGTTGCGCCATCTCAATCATAAAGCATTTAAGACAGTAAGTAAATGTTAATATAAACTATGCAATTTTATTCTATTTAATAAGAAAATATTTAGATTATTTGCTAGTAAATAAAAATGCAAAAAATCATATTAATTCACCAATGAGCACGTCAGACTTATTTTTCTTAAAATTATATAAGCAAGGGAGAAAATTTTCTCATAAACATAATTTTAAGATCTTTCTGCTTTATTTCGATAAAAATCAGTCAGATAATTTTTCTTTGTTGGTTGAATATTAACTTAATTCTAGAATGGCATAATAATGATTAAAAAGGTTTTGATAATAACTCTCTTAGGAATTTGTCTTTTCTACATCAGAAGTTTTGTTATTGAGAACCGAAGACAAATCGTAGATTTCATTAATGAAGTCACCCCTCCGAAATATTCCTCTAATAATCCGAAAGTTAGCACTGTTTCGTATCCTTATCATGGTCCCATAATTTCACAGAATGATACTGAGGAATTCAATTCTTCCAGTTATTTCACCGATGATAGACCTCCTCCGATTTTCAAAATCGACGACACAGAATCGTTAAGAAGCTTAAATCTTGCCTGCCAGCCAGAAATCTATGGCTATACAATCGACCAAGGAGATAAAGTTTTCCCCCACCATGGATACCCAAAGTGCCCTGCTGTAACAAATTTGACTCAGAGCTATATTTATGTCGATACTGAGGAAGACAAACTCTATATGAACTGTCCAGGAGATTATAAGGGCAGGTTCTTAATGGGACCTACAAATGATAAAAAATTGGTATTGAGAGATGAGATCGAAAACTTTTGGCAAGTCTGAGACTATGAGGAGCCAGAACCTATAGATGAAGATGTAGAATTTGCATTGGGCTCATGCGACAGCAGCAAATCAGCTTATCTTATACAGGCAAATATGAATCCTCAGTTCAATAAGACAGCATATGACTATGCTAAAGCGAAGACAGAAGGAAAACCGAAAATTATTTTTATGTTGACATTGGATTCCATGTCGCGCAGGCATTTTTTCAGAAAAATGCCGAAAACGATTGATTTTTTGAACTCTTTGAACCAAAATGATTCTAATTATTGGGCTTTTGATTTTAAATTGCACAACATTCTGGGCCCAAACTCTGTTGGAAATCAGGTACCTATTTTTGGAGGAAAAGATAGGTTTGTGGAAACCTTTGAAGGCGACCAAAATGTAGATTATTTAGGGGATAAAGCTCTTTGAAATATTTTGAGAGAGCAGGGATATATAAGTCTCTTTGGTCTCGAAAACTGCGATAATTATTTCCCAAAATCTCTTGGCAGAAAACCAAATGTTGACTACGCAATTAATCAGTTTTTTTGTGCAGTATACAAATACACAGACTACAAATTTGATAAAGAAGCCGTTCTGAAGCAAAGATGTCTCGGAGCTTATATGACGCATTATTACCCTCTTAATTACACCTATAACCTCGCCCAAATGAACCAAGGTGTTAACATGTGACTATATCTTCATTTAAACGGTGCCCATGAAGCTACAGGCCTGCATGCAGAAACCATGGATGATGATGTCATGGCTTTTGTCAAGAAATTCCTTGATGATTTCGGCAAAGACAATGATATTATAATGTTTTTGCATGCAGATCACGGAATGAGATATGGAAACTGATATAAAGATCTTCCAGCATACCAAGAAAACAAGCTCCCAGGGCTGTTTCTAATAGCTGGAAGGCAATTTATAGAACAGTATGATAAAGCTTATTCTGCTCTTACATTAAATACTCAAAGATTAACTTCGAAAATGGATTTGCGTAAAACTATTCTTTATCTGGCTGGAATTAAAGAAAATACAAAATATGGCGTCAATTTATTTGAAGAAGTCGCTAATAAAGCCAGAACTTGCGAAAAGGCAGGAATTGAGCCATGGGATTGCTCTTGCAGTGAGATGAAACTAGTAGAAGAGCCTGATCAAGAATTAGAAGATTTTATTAAGAGACTTGCAGGTCAGGTTCAAGCTACAATAAACAGAGAAGGTTATGCTTCGGAAAAGCATGACAAAAATATTATTTGTGAAAAAATTGAAATTAAAAGTGTGGAAAAAGCCTATAATTTTCAGATTTCAAATGTAGAAGAGTTCTTCAAGTTAGAGATGACTGTAAAGCATTATCCCAAAGTAAAGTTCCAATCAAATATTCTAGTGAGTTCTCAGTATTCAGATAGATTTAAATATAGTGATGCGAAATACAATGTAGAGCGTGACGCGTTCAGAAAGGCTCCGACAATGATCAGAGTAAAACATATTTAGATTTTGAATATATCAAGGCTCGATAAATATGCAGGTCCTTGCGAACTTAAAGCTATTCAAGCAGGGCTTAGGGGTGATACGTGCATTTGTAAAGAGGGATATAAAAAAGAAAAGTAAAATAAATACCAATTTATTTTCTTAATAAAGTATGAATAATTATTAATTTTTTCTGATGTTATTTGTATTTACCTTATTTTTTATGATGGCAAGAACTATTTTTTATTGAACTAATCTTTCCAGAGACTGATACTAAATTTTAAATTTTAATTGAAGCAAATTAAAAAAAATTATAAGCAGTTATTAAATTTAACTTTATAATGCTAGTTTTCAAATTAGCATTATTAGCTTAGTTTCAAGATAACATTTTGCTGAAAGCACGTGAATTATCTTGTGTTGATACTATCATGAAAATTGATTTCTCATGTATGTGGATGGATATGGAAATGAAAGAATATGATATCTAGAAATGCTATTAGTGAATTACTTTAATTTTAATAATTTTCTGATTTTACTATTTGATAATTTCAGTTTAGCAAATGGCTTTAATTACAAATTTAATTAATTTTAGTAATTAAGTCTATAAGGTTTTTAATTATTTTTATATTCCTCATGCTTATTGTAATTGCTATATTAAATCTTTTAGCATAAAATTTTTTTTATGTAATTTATGGTTGTAATATAAAATTCAAGACCATTTTCATCGTAATATCTGATTTTAGTTTTATGTTTATAAATGCTGAAGAAATTTTTCTTGATAATTTTTGGGTGCTTATGCATCATTTATATAAGGAATACTGTGATCGCAAACAGAAGGAAAATTGCTGCCTTCATTGAGGATACTACTCCATCTAAATATTCATCGGATAACCAAGAAATCAGCACTGTTTCATATCCTCATCGAAAATTCGTCCCTTTATCAAATCATTCTGATGCTTTTTCAGAGATCGCCAAAGTCCCTATAAAGCCTCCAGAGATTTTTAATATTGATGACACTGAGAAATTAAGGACTTTGGGTCTTGCATGCCAGCCTGAAAGCTATGGCTACTCAAAGCAGCAAGGCGATTATATATTTCCTCATCATGGATATCCGAAATGCTCTGATAAAAACAATCAAACAGAGAGCAGGGTCTATATAAACACAGAAGAAGGCAAAATTTATATGAATTGTCCTGAAAAGTTTAAAGGGAGACTTATTGCTGGCCCAATTAATGATAAAAAATTAGTGCTCAGAGCAGAAGTTGAGGATTTATGGGAGACGATTGATTATGAAGAACCGCTTATTTTAGATGAAAAAATAGAGTTTGCATTAGGATCTTGTGATGAAAACCCCAATAATTGATATAAAGAAGCCCATATGACTCCGAGATTTAATGAGACTGCTTATAGCAATGCGAAATCCAGAACAAAAGGAAAGCCCAAAATAATTTTTATGCTGACTTTGGATTCATTATCAAGAAGACATTTTTTCAGAAAGCTACCTAAAACAGTGGAATTTCTTAACTCATTAAATCATGAAAACTCTCAATATTGGGCCTTCGACTTCAAGCTTCATAATATTTTAAGGCCAAATTCTGTAGGCAACCAAGTCCCTATTTTTGGGGGAATTGAAAAATTCGTGGAATTTTTCGAAGGAAACCAAAACACAGATTATCTTGGAGACACAGCTCTATGGAACATTTTAAGAGAAAAAGGCTATATTAGCTTGTTTGGGCTTGAAAACTGCGATAACTATTTCCCTCGATCTTTAGGAAGAATGCCTAATTTTGATTATACAGTAAACTCGTTTTTCTGTGCTATTTATAAGTACACAGATTATAAGTTTGATAAAGATGCAGTGTTAAAGCAGAGATGTCTAGGACCTTATATGACTCATTATTATCTATTAAATTATACAGATAATCTAGTCAGTATGAATCAAGGAGTCAATCAATGGCTTTATCTCCATTTAAACGGTGGGCATGAAGCGACAGGATTGCATGCAGAGACTATGGATGAAGACATAACCAATTTTCTTAAAAATTTCTTTTCTAAATATAGCAAAGACAACGAAATTATTTTGTTTTTGCATGCTGATCACGGAATGAGATATGGAAACTGGTTCAAAGATCTTCCAGCTTACCAAGAAAATAAGCTTCCTTCATTTTTCTTTATTGCAAGACGTGAATTTATAAATAACAATGATAAAGCATATCAAATTCTTACCTTGAATACTGAAAGATTAACATCTAAAATGGATTTGAGAAAGACACTTCTTTATATAGCAGGAGTCCATGAAAACACAAGAAATGGAATCAACCTTCTAAAGGAAGTGGCCCCGAAAGAAAGAACTTGCAATGATGCAGGGATTAATCCTTGGGATTGTTCGTGCACTGAAATGAAAATCATAAATAACCCTGATAGCGATCTAAAAGGATTAATTGACAAAATGGCTGATTTGCTGCAATTTACTATAAATTCCGAAGCATATGCATCTGCAAAACATAAAAAAGGGAGCATTTGCCAAAAAATCGAGGTAAATGAAATAGAAAAAGTTTATAACTTTCAGATCTCCAATGTTGAAGAATTTTTTAAACTCGAAATTTCTGTGAAAAGCCACTCAACAGTGAAATTCCAGTCAAGTATATTAGTAAGTTCTGAAGATTCTGACAGACTGGATTACGACCCTATGAAATATAATGTTGAAACTTATTCTTTCCGCGGAGCTCCTATCAAAATCAGAGTATTTTTTATCTAGATTTTAACCATTTCAAGGCTTGATAAATATGCTGGCCCTTGTGAGTTAAAAGCCATCCAAGCAGGCTTAAGAGGAGACACTTGCATATGCTCAGAAGCCTACACATCATATGACTAGAAGATTAATTATTAAAGTTAATTAAAATTAATGTAAATACATTAATATGATTTCAGACGTAAAATACCAAAGAAACAGCGAGACTCCAAGTCGAGCGGAAAAATCAAGATCAATGATAAACTTAGACTACAAGCCTGCAATATTGAGCCAATTTAAAGAAAAAATTCAAAGCACCTCCAGAGGGAATTTTTCCGAAATCCCAGTTATCGTATTTTCACAAAAAGAAAATTTGAAAGATTTTCAAAATAATTCTAGCACCAGTTTTCATAATCATAATAAATCAGATCTCTGTATTGATGAACTAAAGAAGCAAAAAATAGAAAAATCATACCGAAATGTGAGTTTAAGTCAGATGAATTCTCATCATCCGAGGATTATTCCAATGCAGGATAGAGACTTGAATTTTAAGATATTGAAATATGAAGAAGACAAGAGAGAACTGGGTAAAGCCCAAGAAAAACTTAAAAAGGACCAATTAGTTGTAGAAAAACAACTTAATATTATTGATAAAAAATTGACAGAAATGCAAAATCTTAAAGAGAAGCTTGATATGTCTATTGCCAAAAAAAACGAAAATTTAAGAGCCAAAGAGGATGAAATATTAAGGAAAGAAAAAGAATTAGCAAAAGAGAGAATTCGTTTTGAAGAAGAAAAGCAGCAATGAGAAACTCATATAGCTGCAAAGCTAAAAGACATCATAAACCGAGAAAAAAACTTAGAAAGTGATCAAAATGACCTTGATAAAGAACTTGAGAGATCTAAGCAAATTGGAGAAAAATTACAGAAAATTCAATTGGATATAAAAGAAAAAACAAGCATGCTTGATGAAAGAGAAAAAAAAATTTTGGAAAATGAGGTAAATTATTGGAAAAATAATGAAAAATATCAGATGATGATTGAAGATATAAATGGATGTGAAGATAGATTAGTTGAATATGAAAGTAAGTTGCTAATTAAAGAAAACGCTTTGCTAGAATTAGAAGAAGAAGTTGAAGAAAAAAGGCTTGATATAGAAAAAACTTCTGAAATGTTTGAAGAGATCGATAGACACTTAAAAGAAGTTAGTCTTGAAATTGAATATGAAAAAAGTCAGCTAAAAATTCAATGGGAAGAACTGAAATCAGAAAAATCTTTGCTGAAAGATAAAGCGATAAGAATTAAGCTGAAAAATGAAAAATTAAAATATAAGGCTCAAAATATTTCATACCAAGAAGAAATGCTTGCTGGAAAGAAAAAGACACTGGAAAAAGTTATGATGATCAGAGAAGCTTCATTCAATAGTATTGAGAACAGTGTAAGAAAACCTAAAACAAAAGAAAAAACAATTTTAAATGAATCAAAACGAGAAAATTATGATAAAAATCAAATAGTAATGAATGGGAGTTATGCAACCCCTCAAGATGTATTAACACCAAGAAGCCATGAAAGCAGCGATGAAAGTTTTAACTATGAATTTTAAATATGTGGTTTATTTATAGCTAAAGTGATGGATTAATTTGAAGATTCAGTTGACAAGCTAATGATAGATGGTCACTAGGGTAAACTTGTGAAGGTAACCCTTTTTCTCCAATAGTTTCTTCGCTTGGCATGCTTAATACGCATGCCACATCAAACCCTTTAATCCATATATAATCAACTGTTTTTCTCTCAAACTCATCTCTGAATTTGAAAGTTGTGAAAATTGGCTCAATTCCTTCGTTATTGTATACACTTTTAAAGCTCAGCCTATGCTCGCTTAATATATTGTATGTTTTGCTCCCTGGCTCTGTGTTAAAATCGCCACACATGATCAATGGAAGATTTCCAGCACATAAATCAAGTTTTTTTAATAAGTATTCCATCTGAATTGCTCTTTCTTCTTCGCATTCATGCATAGATTTAAGATGTGTCGCTACCACAATAAACTCTATATTACCGAAATTTAGTTTTACTACCAATGCAAATTGGTTTGAGTTTGGAAAATATCAGGCCTCTTGAGAAGAAACTGAAAATTTTTTGTTATAAAGCAAACAAATTCCATCACGATGCCACCCTCGCTTCTTTTGGTATATTCCAGCAAAGCCTTTTTCATTCATTCATGGAACTATGAAGTCATCATAGTGGTCAATTTCACTTAGACAATACAGATCAGCCCCAATTGAATCCAGCTCGTGCAGGATCCGCTGTGATCTGTGATTTCAGGCTAAATACTCGTCAGCCACTAATGGAAAGAAACCTGATAGCTGATCTGAAAGAGTGTTCCAAGCCATAACTGTGAATAGAGGCTGAATTGGTTTGACTTGCAAAAGGGATCTTCCAAGAAGCATTTTATTTAGAAAACAATTCACAAAGAAGATGTCTATTTTCACTCTTTTTTATTAGTTATTTAATAGAAATTATAAACAAATATCTTATTATAAGAAGGCTCAATATCCCAGATAAAAAATCCCAACTTATGACATGCATAAAAGTAAAATTAAAATTATGAAATAATAGAGCATGAAAATAAACAAAACCAGCATCCCACGTCCTCATGCAGCAGTAAATGAAATTTACATTACTCGTAAAAGACCTATCCAAGCTTATATCAAAAGAGCAGAAAGACTAATGGAGCAAGAGATTAAAGAGCTGATAATACATGG
>CATKHM010000245.1:0-25687 GCA_949751825.1 Blepharisma undulans
AATTCGCTTTCAAAAGTTTGGCAAGATTATCCATGACTAGGTCAATATTTGGTAGGGTTGTCATATAAGCATGAGTATCCAAAACTTTGGTTTTATTCAGAGCTTTATCTTGAGTTTCATGCAATTTAACCAACGTTGTTTCGCTTAAATTTTCTGAGCTTTCAAGTAATATATT
Organism: Blepharisma undulans; assembly: GCA_949751825.1. NCBI lineage: Eukaryota > Ciliophora > Heterotrichea > Heterotrichida > Blepharismidae > Blepharisma > Blepharisma undulans. The sequence goes on from CATKHM010000245.1 coordinate 176, forward strand.
AACAGAATCAATAACTGTACTAGAATCTGATAAGCTCACACCTTTCATAGAGTTATTAATTCATTTATCCAGAGCATCAACTGAGTTAGCAATACTTTCATTAATTTCATCTTCATCATTGATTACTTGTGATATATAAAGGCCCGCAGCATTTATTGAAGAAATGAGGAGGCTTGAATCCATTGTTTCAGTTCCATTTGCACTAAGTTTTCAGTGAAGCTTTTAATAGACACGCTATCTGTGCTGAACAGAGATACTATTGACTCTATTTCAATAAAAGTCCCATAGGAATCATAGACTCTACCCAATAAAATTGCTTCTCCGAAAACTCCAAGTTTGATTGAGAATTTATTTTCTGTTGTTTTAGGTATCAGCGCTCTGACGCTGTCATTCAATTTTATGAAGATTTGATAAGATAAAGGCTCGTTCCCTTCATGGTCGCTTCATCCTGAAAATAAAATTCCGAATTCTGTTTCCAAAGTGACTCCTTCTGTTTGATCAATCTCAAAAGTTCCACCATTTGGGGGACAATTCACATATCGTTTTAGGGAGACTTTTGATTTTGCAAAGGTATGCTTATCAATTACTGTGACTGTAAATTCGTATTCTGTTCCAGGAACCAAGCTAAATTCTTTAATTGTGATCCCTGTTTGATCAGTGGGTGTTGTAGGTGTAAAAGTTAGATTATTGGCTTCTCCCCAAGAAATAATTGTACTCATTTCATTTTCGATATGTGCGAGAATTCTTACTGGAGATGATCAGTCTAAAAAAGGATATTTCGTTATAATATATACTTTTGGTGCAATTCCTGGAGAAACAAACACCCAATGATTTTCAGTAATTGAAGGATAATCAGCCAAACTAATCGTAAAATTGCAAATAAAGTAAGAGTTCTTATTTTTTATCTCCAAATTGAAAGAATCCCCAGCAATTTCAACAAACTTTCCATAAATGCAGCTTGTTTCTGTAAATTTCACAGACCCCTTTTTCAGCGGATAGCTTTCATCATTTCCATAAGTTGCAGTCAAATTAACAGTTATATATGAATTAGAATAAACCGTTGTATCTGCTCCTAAGACCGTTAAATTTGGCGGAGGAGGCGCAGCAATGACTTTTACGCTAGTTGAGCGAGAATAAGTCCCTTGATTGAATAGCACATTTGCAGTTACAATGTATTCACCGAGTTTAGAAAATAAATAAGCAAACTCAATGCCTGATGAACTATAATCTATGTCTTCAGACAATTTTCTGCTGCTTTTTGAAACACTTCAGGAGACTGAAGGATTTGGGTCTAAATTTATAAGAGTGCTTTTTTGATACTGAAGCTTTAATTTTAATGGTGAGTCTGTTCCAATGTTGAGAGTTTCTTTATTGGATATAGCAACTGCTACTTCATCGTATATTATGTTCACGAGTGTTGAAACTGAATCTGATTGACCAAATTTATCAGTTACTGTCAAAGTCACATCGAAGTAGCTATGCCCTTTTGCAGCATCACAGCTTTCTAAAGTAATTTTGGAAAATCTTTGGTTGATTTGGCCAGAATATCGTAAGAAATTGCTTAGAGACCATTTATAAGTAAGATTCCCCATTCCAGCCGATCGAGAGCCATCAAGAGTCAAATCGCAAGAGCAGCAAGTAGAACTAATTTGTTTTATAGTGGCTTTTGGCTTAGGTGGCTTTTCCTCCTTAATATTCAAAGTAATATATGCAAGATTAGTATTATTAGAAGCCGAATCAATAAAAACATTTTCTAAAAATGTCAATGATTTTGCACTGTCTTGTATATGGCCTAAATAAATTTCCAGCTCATTTTTTGATATTTTGAAACAAGAAATGCTTTTTCCAAGCGAGATTATTGAGTCTTTAAAGAGTATTTTATTGCATAAAGCTGATGAGCATGCGTCATCTTGACAAAACTCATCTGTGAAAGCTAATTGATTATATAATACAATTTTGAGATAGCTTATTTCAAAATAGTATTTTATATTTATCAGTTGTTGATGGCTCATCAAAAACTTTGAAAAATCATCATAATACGCATTAAAATATATAGGATACAAATACCCTTGATATTGAACTTGGACGACTAAAGGATTATTGCTAACATTGTATCCAGGATCAACAGTCAATCCAAATGAGCATGTAAAATTTTCATTGAAAGGGCTGAAAGAGCAATTATTGCTGCTCAATGAAAAATCTGTACTATTTAATATTTCAACGTTATGAATAAAATCATGAATTGTATTGATGATAAATTCTCCGCTATAACTTCCTACAATGATTGTGTTTTGTGGTATAAAATGAATTCAATAGCTTTCAGGGCTATTTTCATAAGGAACTCTTATGCAACTGAATTTATCCAACGATAAACAGTAATTTTCAACACATTTGCATTTTTTAATTCCTGACGCATAAGGTATGCATTGAATGCAATCTGTTTTACCAAAATTCGGGCATATAGCACATAAGGGATCTTCGCAAATGTTGCAGGTATCATTCCTTATGCAGCCTTTATTGCAAGAGATCAGGCATTTTTTGCAGTCGTCATATTCTGTTGCATAAAATTCTCTGATTTTGCATGGAGATAAGCAATCTCTCAATCCAGAAGGTTTACAAATTTCAATTTTTACTGCATCGCCTACATTTGCACTATTTCATATTTGGAGTTTGTATAAAAATCCTTTGAAATATGACTTTGAACTTTTTCCTATAAAAAGAGTCGAGTTCACCATATCTCGAAAGAGTGAATTTGGAAATTCTTGGTTTGCTGTTTCTTTGTTGTTCAAAAACGTTTTTAAAGATGTCGTGGAATTAGAGTAAGAGACAGAGTATGATAAATAAGTTCAACCTTCAAAGCTATTTCCTGAAGTTTCAAAAGTAAAATCTTGAGAAAACCTATCTTGCAGGGTTATTGATAAAGATCCATCACTTGCTATTGAAAGTCTTTCCTTCTGCTCAAAAATATCTCCATTTCCTTGATTTCATATCCACATTCCAATTGAAAAAATGTGAGGAAAGTAATAAGACTGCTCACTTTGAAGGAATGAAAAACTTCCGTCAAAAAAGAAGCCTCTGTCTTTTGCCAGCAGAGGGTCTTCCTTTTCAGGGTAATTAAAAGGGTTATATGAAGCCTTATTTGTCCCAGCTATAAAATATCCATAAGTGTCATTGAAATTATTTTGTGAATTTATTTCTGCCATTATGCATGATTCTTTACCATAGCATTTTTCTAACCCAGTAGGATATTCACCTAAACAAACATTTTCTATTAGAATTCCTTTACTACATTCTGTACAAGTAAAATTGCCCTGGCCTGCGCAAGCTGAACAGTAATCTAGATCACAATACTCGCAAAAATAATCAGAACCATCTGTCACTAAGATAGCGTTAGCATCACAGACACAAGTTTGGTCATTCAAATTATGTGCCCTTTCTATGCATTTGTAGCACTTTGAATAGCTGGAAAAGCCTGAACATTCTACACAGAGCTGATCGTTGCATAGTTTGCAGGATGGGAATCTGACGCAAGTAGTTTCACATGTTGAATTGCATGGTTTGCATGTTGATCCTTCTAAATATTCAAATAATTCACAGGATAATAAACAACTTTCCTCTTCTTCAGTTTGGCAGACACTTATTTCTGAGTAATTTATGAAGTCATTAATAGTGCCGATATAAAGCCTAAAATTATATATGAATCCAGTAAAGCTAGAGTTTCCAATGACTAAATAACTTGAGATATCTCGAAATAAGCTTTTATCTTGGGATACTGAATTATGCTGAATATTATTTAAATAACTAGAAATTGTTGTCATTCCACTCGAATAAGCTACTGAAAATGATAAATACATCCAGGTGTTGTAATAAGCTTCTGATGTGCTGATTGATATCTCCTTACCCAAGGGATCACTTAAAGTAATGCTTAGAGTCCCACTACTTGAAAATGCAAATTTCTCCTCTTTTATCGCGATTTGGCCATATAATTTTGCATGAACCCAAGTCCCTACGGAAAAAGTATGAGAAAGGTATATCGTATTTTCTGTCTGTATTGCTCTATGGTTTTCAAAATACAATCCTCTCTTGATCGCTGGAATTGGATCTAATTTCGGCTCAGGATCTTTGTAGAAATAATACTGATCTTTATTTTGTCCAGTCATGAAAATTCCATAATCTGCAAATTCTTCAGAAAAATCAGCATCGATAACAATATATGCATCTGTATTTTCGCTTATATAACCATATGGATATTCATCAAGACAAACTAAACCAACTAAAACTCCTTTTTTGCATTCAGAACAATCAAACCATTTTCCAGTTTCACAAACATTACAATATGAAACATCACAATATTCACATGCTTGCTCATAAATAGTTTCCACAAAAATAGCATTCTTATCGCATTCGCATATTTCTCTCCCATGAGCTCTCTCTGTGCATTGTTCACAATAAGAAGAATCACTGAATCCTGAGCATTTTATACATAGCTGGTCAATACAGATATTGCACGATGGAGCTCTCACACAGTTCAAGCTGCAAGAGGTATTGCAAGACTTGCAGCTGCTATCGAAATATTCTGAAAGTTTGCAAGGGGCTATACAATTTTTATCGTTTCCTGATAAGCAGAACATTTTCTTGAAATCTGTTCCTATCCCAGTAATTTGCCCAATAAATAGTTTAAAATTAAAAATGAAACCTGTAAAGCCAGAATTAGAGCCTTTTCCAATAATTAAATGGCTTGATGTATCTCTAAACAAATACTGCGAATAAGTATTGAGAGAGATCTGCACATCATTTGTAAAGGCTGCGATTGTAGTTGACCCATTGAAATAGCTGACAATAAGAGTAAATAAATGCCAATCGCTTTTAGAAATCTTGCTTGACAGTGATGAAAATGATGACTGGAATGGGTTTATAAGGGAAATCTGAGCTGAAAAATTGCTATCTAAAAGCATTCGGTTTTCTTTCTCTACAATACTCCCAGTTCCATAGCTATTTATCCATAATGCAATTGAATATGTATGTGAGAAATAGAGTGGCGAGTCAGAAATCAGATATTGGGTTGAGTTGAAATGAAGCCCTCTTCCTTTTATAGGAACAGGATCACAATCATCAGGACTATGCCAATAATTAAAAGTGCTTGAATTATCAGATGTTTTAAATACATCATAAATCCCACTGAATTCACCCTCAAATTCTGCATTAATTGCTAAACATGCGACATCAGAGCAATTATCTTCATTATAACCATAAGGAATTTCATCCAAACAAATCCCATTAATTAAATATCCTTTTTCGCACTCTTCGCAGCCAAAATAAGTTGCTTCTCGATGCTCACAGACTTTGCAATAACCCATATCGCATTTTTCGCAGGCCCAATCAATTTCATATTTTATAAGAATTGAGTCAGGATTGCAGGTGCAAGTTGAGCCTTGAGCATTGGCAGCACACTCATTGCAAGGACTGTCATTGAATCCTGGGCACTTTATGCAAAGTCTATCTGAACAAAGATTGCAAGATTTAGGCCTGACACATCCGTTTGAGCATGAGCTGTTACAAGAAATGCAAGCACCGTTATCATAGAACTCAGTGAATGCGCATGGTGATAGGCAAGGTTCTTCAATACCTATCCGGCAAATCTGTTTGTCATTATAAAGCGATAGGCTGCTTATCAGACCAATAAATAACCTAAAATCATAGATAAAGCCTATGAAATAAGAATTTTGTCTTCCTCTCCCAAGAATTAAGCTGCTTGAAATATCTCTATATAAATGATCAGACTCAGACAATCTGTTAATTTGAACGCCATTCAAAGAAGAAGCGATAGTCACTACTCCATTTTCAAAACTTACTGAAAATTCAAATAGATACCAGCCAGTAAGCACAGTTTGATAAGTTTTTTTTACTGCATTTCCATAAGTTGAGTTTATAAGAGTGATTTCAAAAGAATAGTCACTTCATATTTTAATTCTTTGATTCTTTTCAAGAATAATTCCAGAACCAATTCCAACGTTATTAATTCAGGAAACAATTGAAAAAGTATGTGAAAAATAAAGCGAGTTGGAAGTCAAATATTGATTTCCACTGAAGTAAAGTCCTCTATCTTTTGCTGGAATCGGATCACATGCCGCAGGACTATTCCAAAAATAAAATCTACTTGAGTCATTGCAAGTTCTGAAAACATCATATGAGCCCTTAAAATCAGTCTCAAATTCAGCATCAATAACCAAGCATGGATAATCAGCACAGCTTTCCGCTCCATAAGGCTTTTCATCTAAGCACGCTCCTTGAAATAAAACTCCTTTTAAGCATTTGTTGCAGCTAAAGTAAGTACTTTCTCTCATAGTACACTCTTCGCAGTAATCAGGGTCGCATTTCTTGCAGCTTCAGTCTACTTCATTTTTCAACAATACTGAGTCAGCATTGCAGCCACAAGTTGAGCCTTTGGCGTTTTCAACGCATTCAATGCAAGACCCATCCCCAAATCCTGGACATTTTATGCATAAGGGATCTTTACAAATATTGCATGAAATGGCTTTTACACAGCTATTTGTACATGATGAATTGCAGGCTATGCATTTTTCATCAAAATATTCAAAAATATTGCAAGGAGATAGACAGTTAATTGCATTGGCTGATGAACATACTTCGAATGCACTTGGAAGCGCAGTTGAAATTTCACCTAAATAAAATTCGAAATTGTAAATGAAGCCATTGAAATTCGAATTTTTGCTTTTTCCTATAGTAAATTGGCTCGAAAAGTCTTTGAAGATATAGCTTGCCAAATCGATTCCTCCAAGCCCAATATTGTTGAGATAAGTTTTTCCTGATGTTTTACCATTCGAATAGCTTAATGAAAATATAAACAAGTTTCAGTGGCTTAATAGTGGAGAGTTTTGAGTGCTTAATATCGTGTCGGCTTGAGATGAAGTCAATAAATGAATATTAATTGAAAAGTATTTGGTTAAAATAATTTTCCCATCTTTTTCTAATATATCGCCATTTCCGTAACTGTTTATTCATGAGGCAATTGAAAAAGTATGAGGAAAATAAAGATTTCTATTGGAAATTAGGTACTTTCCAGAGTCAAAATATAGACCTCTACCTTTAACTGGAACTGGGTCATAAAGATCTGGTTTATTCCAATAATAAAATGTAGATGAGCTATTACTTGTATCAAAAATCCCATAAGAACCACTGAAATCAGCCTCAAAGTTTGCTTTAAATAATAAACAAGGCAAAGCACCACAGTTTTCACTATCATAGCCATAAGGAATTTCATCCAGACAAACGCCTTTAAACAAAACTCCTTTCAGGCATGTCTTGCAATCTCAATAAACCTGTTCTTTGTTTGAGCACTCTCCACAATAGCCATTATCACATTTTGAACATTTTCATGATGATTTTAATAATATTGAGTCAGTATTGCAAGAGCAAACAGCATCCTGAGCATTTTCTGTACATTTCGTGCATAACCCTTCTCCAAAACCCGAGCAGACATTGCACAACTGATCTGCACATAGATTGCATGAGGATGATCTTACGCATCCCATTGTACAAGAAGAGTCGCATTGCTTGCATGAATTAGATGAAGAGTCAAAATAATAATTATAGTCGCAAGCTGGCATACAGCTACTACTCATGCCTCCGCATGCACTTTTGATATAATTTGAAAAATCTGAAATAGCTCCTATTATCAGCTGAAAACTGTAAATAAAGCCTGTAAAATTCGATCTCGAACTTTTGCCAATAACCAAGTAATTAGCCGGCGAATCTCTGAATAGTTCTTTGTTATAAGTCGTCCTGGAAAATGAATTTCCGTTTGTGAATGCTGTAGCTGTGGTAGCTGAATTGGAGAAAGCAACTACTAATGAATAAAAGGTTCAACTTGAAAATGAAGCTGCGTCATTGGTAACAAACGAAAACTTCCCAGACAGATAATTTTCAAGAGTAATGGTTGCATGCAAATTATAGTTAATGATAAGTTTATAGGGTTTTTCTAAACAATCACCGTTTTTTGACTTTATCCATAAATTAATAGTGAATTCATATGGCAAATAAATTTCTTGGTTTGACTGTAGAAAAGCTCCATTATCAAAATAAAGTCCTCTTTTTATCATAGGGATTGGATCTGATACTTCTGGGGAATTAAATGGAGCAAAAGTATTCGAATTTGTGCCACTCGTAAAAATTCCGTATGATCCTTTGAAAGCATTTGATTCAAAAATTTCATCTATTACTAAATAAGGAGAAATCTGGGTATTATCCCATCCAAATGGGATTTCATATAAACAAGTTTGCTTAACCAAAGAATAATTAGGCAAACAAACATTGCAGCCAAAGTGCTTGGAAGATATGCAGCTACTGCAAAAGACATCACAAAAGTCACATTTGACTCCATTAAAAATCTTTGCAGAGTCACAAGCACAAAATGAATTTACTAAAGATGCTCCTTCAACACATGAAGTGCAGCTATAAAAAGTATCACAAGTCACACATTCTTTGGCTATGCATAAATTGCATGTTTCTAAATTTCTACAGCCATAATTACAGGAATTACTGCAATCTTGACATTTCCCATTGTTATAAAACTGATTAAATCCACAACTTGTGGGACAATTTAAATTTTGCGAGCATAAATAACACCCTGAATTGCAGCCCGAAGAGCGTAAATCATCCAAAGCGTGGTTAGCATTTCCGTATATGATTACTCTTCATATGAATCCGGTAAAAGTACCACCTGATAGATCATTCCCTAAAAACATATCAGCTGGATCATCGTAAAGGGCATTATATTGACTTGATTCACTCATTAAAGATCCATCAACAAATAACTGGGCCTTTGTTGTAAGAGTATCTAAAAAGCAAGTAATTGCTAGATAATGCCAACTGCCAATTAAATTTGAATCAGATTGTCCCAAACTGATTTGGCCGTTTAGTAAATGCACTTGATAACTTGGTTGTCCTCCTGCTGATATGTCAAAATATTGAATATAAACAGAATAATTTTTCTTGCTGAAAAATCTCCCTTGAGACATCGGCTTGATCCAAAATGTAATTGTGAACCAAGGACTGAGGTTTATACTTTGTGAATACATATATGAGTTTGCAGGAAAATAATATCCTCTGGATATAGAGGGAATGGGATCATTTGCATCAAAATTCGGATAGTTATTTACACCGTTTGCACCTATCACGAATTGTTGGGTTGCGTCCATACCAAGTTTCATGGTGTTATCAAAATCAAGTGTAAAAGAATTGTCGTTGATAACTAAGGGAGTTCGTGGCAAGCAGATACCATTTAAAGTATAATATGATGAAAAGCAATAAGGTTGCTTTCTTTCCCTTAAATTTTCACACCTTATGCAGCCTTTCATTCATCTTTAAAGCAAATAAATTTAGAGTCTCGCAAAAGATAATTTATTTTAAATTGTTTGGATCAAAGATATAGAAGAAATTCATTTTTAATTGATAAATTTAATCTAGATTGATGTTACTTGAGAGATTTGCTTTGAAGCCAGATCGAATTTCCATAGTTCGCTATCATAATGAATAAAATAGAGAGAATTCTTATAACGAACGACACTTGATTGCAGTGGAGCATTATTTGCAATGCCACAGCTACCTACTTGAGTCCAGCTTGAATAATCATTTTCGGCACTTTCTAAAATTCTATTTCCTTTTTCAACTAAATAAATCCTATTGTTTCCTCTTAACATAAATTTATAATAGTTTGCGTTCAGCACCAAATTGGGAACATCTTTATATGTATTTTGGCTGATGCTGTAGCATATCATTTTATTGAAGTAAAATCCAGAAATTAGTATTGAATCCTTCAGCAATGCACTGCAGGTATACGTGTAATTTAAGCCTTGAGGGACTGGAGCCATACTTTGCCATGAATTTTGCTCAAAATCATATCTTTCAGCTATAGAATAGTTTCCTCCAATTATATAGATATATTTATTATAAAAAATAGGATCAATATAGCCACTTGGTTTTGAATTTGGCAATTGCCTTATATTTTTATTGTTGTCTATAATAAATGTTAGGCCTGAATCATAATTCACATTGCCAAAATAGAAATAAGACTTATCAGGCAGCATACAGCTTGAAGTATATCCGTGAATTGCTTCCTGTACTGGAAGAGAAAGAGTAGAAGTTACTTGAAAGCTATCTAAGTTAATTGTAGAAAAATTTGTAGAGCTATGCCTGAAAAATGAAAGCTCATTTGATTCAATCACATCTTCGATAGCCTTTTTATAGGGATTAAAAGGAATTCCATATGTTTTGGCTATTGAATTATTTAATTCTTTATAGTCCAAAAAGCATTTATTTATATCCCATGCAGCCATTATAAGCTGAACGCTTTGGACGTTGAGCTTAAGAAGACTTTCCATATCATCTTCACCAGCAATATCAAGAACCTGTTCTCCATTATTTAAAACTTCAATCAAATTGCTACATCTTTTATCAATGAAGGTAATTTGATCTATGTATTTTTCAAAAGAGGCTTTGAAGTTCTTGATAACTTCATACGCGTCTTTAATTGCTTTATTTCGATAATTTTGAATATCTCTTTTAAGCTGAGTCAGTTTTTGGATCATTGGCTGCTTGATGTCATCTGCTGGCTTAATGTAAGAATTCAAACAATAATACCCTTGGAAGTCTTTTTTTGGAAATGTTCGAGTGCATGATCTGCGTAAAATAATGTATTTCCTTCGCATTCACATTTTCCGACAAGCTTATTGTAGCAGTTTCTTTAAAGCATCTACCACTGAACATATTTTTATAGAATTGTTTTTATTAAGAAAGATATGGATTAGACTTATAATTTTTTAGCCAATTCAAAAATTTTGTTAAATAGCCTATGTATAGATTTCTTCCAAATGAGAGAATTTAGCTGTATAATTTCATTTTTGATTATTTAGCCCAATCAATAGTCATTTTAATCGAATATTCTATGGACTTTTCTCGTAGAATTATTCATAAATTAATATTCAGTTTAATAGAGTAGATATACCATAGTTTAAAATAATTATTTTTTGATTGAGTCTGATCCAAATATTTTTTGTCTAGGAATCATCATATGTCAAAACCTATATTTAATTTTATAAAATTATGTGAAAAAATGTGATATTTTTTCTTACATTTATTTTGTTAAAACAAAAAGCTGTTGGCGTAGTTGATACGAATGCTTATACAATATCTCCCAATACCAATATCAACAAACGTATTTCTTTAATACCAACTGGGTTTTTTAAAAAGAAATCAAAGTTTGAAAACAATTATGGTTGACAAATCATAGATAAAGATTTCCTAATTTCTTTTAATGAAAGATTTCTTTTAATTACCCTTTCTTTGAGAGCAAAATCATTGGAAATATTTTTATATGTTTGAAAATTAAGTCACTCATAAGCGAGTCAATTTTACTTATGTAAAGTATGTTTATATATAAAATATTTGGTTCAGCAGATTTATAATACTCTTAGAAAAATATTGATGATAATCTAATATGAAATCTTAAGCGTTTTTTAATGATTATTAGATGATATGCTTGCATAAATTTAAATTTTTGAGGTACGAAAAGATTTGTTCATAAGTTTGCTGTAAAGAGCATCAATATCAGCTCATAAGCATGCCTTTCTGAATTTTCTGGAGCTACCTTTTGAATTTTTCTATTATTCAATCAGAAGCTTTCTCTGATACTTCATTTTATCATATAAATTCGAATAACACATGAAAGCCTTATCCATATTTAGCCTTTAAATTATAAAAGCCTTTTATTAAGTCCATTTTTATAGCAAGAATAATTTCTAAGGATTTCTTATAAAGCAGTTATATAAAATTTTCTCTCTAATAAGACTTCTTCAAAAATATTAGCATAATTTCATGTCTTAATAAAGCTTAAGCTGGAAAAGCTTATAAATAATTACATAATTATTACACTGTAAATCTTAAAGTCATTATTGAGCTATATCTGTGGAGCAATAATTTAGTTAGTTTATATGATTAGTTAGGCATCTAGACATCTGTGTTATAAAAAATATATGGCTGACAGGCGATGTTTCGAGCCAGGCTGCATGCTTGATGCTGAATATGTATGCCAATGCACTCTTTATTGTTGTGAAAAGCATTTTAGCAAGCACTTAAAGTTGCCTGATGGAGCTCATTCATTAGAGTCTATTTTTGTAGAGCCTTGTGAAGGGACAAAAGAAGCGATTCTAAACTTTCTTGCAGGAGTCAATTCTAGCTATCAAAAGCAAAAGAAAAAGGTTCTAGCTTCCTTTAGCAGCCACCTTTATGATTCGGAAAGTGACTTAGAAAAGCTCATAAAAGAGATCGATGCTTATTCAGCTGAATTAAGCCATTTTTTCACTATAATTGCAGAAGCCAAAAAAATATTAAAATCAGAACAAGATCCAGTTTTAGGACTTCTGAGTTTACACCCTGAAGAGGCTGTTGAGAAAGTAAAAGCAATAATTCCTGCCACTCCAGATTGATGCAATAACATAAAAATGCTTTGTGGGTCAAGCCAAAAAATTGAGAAAATGATAGAATGCATTATCAAAGACAAGTTTGAAAATTATATTGACAAGAGGTTTGTGAAAATAGAAAGCAATCTGGAAGAGCAGAATCAAACTATTGGCTCAGTGAGTAATGAGTTGGCAAATATGAAGGACACCATTTCTGGTGTAATCCATGACAATAAAAATGATCAAAATGAACTTGAAGATTGGAAACAAACAATAAACATTAAAATAGATAACGACAGAATCTCGCTATACTCTCAAATCACCAAAATAGCTGAAGATCTCAATAATAAACTCAAAGAAACAGAAAATGCTCAAAACCAAAATTTTCTTAATATCATTTCCAGTTTAGCAAGCGAACAAGATAAGAATTGAAAAAATCTTGAAGACTGAAAGACAGCAGCAATGATGGATACAAAAAGTGAGCAAAACTTGCTTAGTTCTCAGATTACTAAACTTGCTGGAGCTTTTGATCAAAGGCTTCAAGAAGAAAATGAGAGACATAGAAAGATGATTGAGACTTTTAATGCTGATCTTGCTTCCTTAAAAAGCATAATAAATGAAAACAGTAAGAATTTAAAAGAACTTAAAGAAGCAGGAGAGCAATTAGAAAGCACAGTAAGCATTCTCAATTCTCACATTACAAGTAAAACTGAAGATATTAATCCTCATATTAAAGTAGATAAAACTAAAAGCAACGTTAATCTAAGTAGTGCCGAAATTAATCAAGATCATTTGAATGCTCATTGCCAAAATCAATCCAATTTAATAGAAGAGAATAAGAGGACAAATTTATCTCTTGGCAATATCAAAGGTGGAGCAAATGAAGAGAAGATTAAAAGGGAGCCCTCTCCTTGCAGAAAAGTAATTGAAGAAGAAAGTAAAGAGATCAAGCCTACTAAAGCTGAAATTGATTCATCAAGCAGCATAATAAATGAGAACAGTAAGGATCAAAAGAGATTCGAAGAAGCAAAAGAAGAAGTCAAAAGCATAATAAAAATTCCTGAAAGTAATCTCAAAGTAGAGGAAATAGAACCCACACCAAGTCCTAAAATTCCTCTTCAGCCAGTTCCCAACTCTTTTCATCCAAAACCAATTGTTTATAATATTATAAGTGAAGATCGTAAAACTACTACTTTATGTACTTACGACACTGAAAGTGAAAGGAAAGAAAAGAAAATCTTGCAAACTCCAGAAGTCTTAGACTGAGGTACTTGCATAACTCAACTTCCAAATGGGAAATTGTTCTGTTATGGTAAAGAATGACCAGTTTCAGGGATTACAGTACTAATTGATGAGAATTGTGTTGTTGAAGTTCTGCCATCTGGAACTCCTTGCAGGTACTCATCAGCTATCTTTTTCAACCAAAATGTTTATTGCTTTGGAGGAGTTGATGGTTATAGTGGTAATTTAATTCTATCTCGTAGATTTGATTTGGTTCAAAATCAATGAAGAGAATTAGCTCCAATGCCACAACCTGATTGGCAGTGCAATAGTATAATATTTAATGGGAATATTTTGATTTCTGGATGATTGAATAGAAAGCTTTTGCGATATTCAATTGATGGGGACTCATTCACATCAATTTCTTATGATTTTGCAGAGGAGAGAAGAAAGATCCTGATAAATGCAGAGAGACTGTATTTGATTGAATGTGAGAATGGATCAATATATGAAAGCGAAACTGGAAGTGACACTGCTTGGAGGCAAATTGCAAAATCAACAATCAATTATGATCCTTGGCAAGTATATTGTGCATATAATAAAGGAGGAGTGTATATTGGAATTAATTATGATTTTATCTACTATTACAAGTTTGATCTGAATGCAAAAAGATTGCTTGAATTAGGCAGAGCTTAATAAGATTTAATTTTATTTTAATATAGATTATTAAATATAATTCCTATAAATCAAGAAATAAATCTTATATATTTGAAAGACAATCAGTGCTCCTATTAGGTTCTGTAGATGATAAACAAGTATGAAATCGTGTATTTTTGTCAAACTAATTAATCCTTAAGAAAATCCAGAATTTGAGGAGGACTATTTTACAGGGTCTATATTTGAGATTTATTGATGAAATTTATTTGTAAGCTATCAAACCATTCTTGCTTAATTTTTGTGATCCCTATAATATAAGGACGCTTTGCAAACAATAAATGCTAATAGAAATTAGACTCGGTAAACTGCCATATAAATATAATGAATGGTGAATAAAAAACATGTCTTTTCTTATCCCTAAGAGCTTTTCCCTTTCTTTTCTATGCGGATAAGCTATCAAAAACTCATTTCCTCCTATATTTTTATCATCTCTTAAAATCTTCAACAGCTATATCGACAAATTTTCTACCTCTTTCAATTTATTATAATTCAAACGATTTTCTTCACAAAATTCCTCTTTTTTCTGCCTCTATTTTTCCAATAATTTCAAAAAGTTTTCTATCTTACACAATAAATCAGATTCTCCTAAAACCATTTACCGTGATTTTTGACTGATTTTTTGGCTGCTTCTCCAAAAAATTCAAATTTGAAAATCTGCTCAATTTCTAATTGTGCTACAAGAATACACATTTATTTTACTATATTAGGCTGATCAGATAGGATAGGCATTTTGAAAATCTAGAATCAGGAAATTCTGCCATTTTTAGGCCTTAATCAGTGATATCATATACGTTGCCGTTGTCTTTTAGGCATTTTTTTATTGAACCAAGCTTAATTAGGAGATTTAGGGCGTATTGAAAAAGAAGATCTATAATGACAGGTTGGGAATAGAAATTTTTCAATATGTTTAATCCCAAATTGATTTCAACTGAAAAATTACGCTGGAAATCGGCAAATTTTATTTTTCAGGTGGTTGATATTAATTAAATAAATCCCATTAAGCAGCATTTGAATACAGCCTATAACAATGACCAGCAGAACTGTTCCTACACGTCCTGACCTTATTCTGCGCTTGCTTTGCCAATCCAGGATTCAATATCTCAAGATTCAGCTCGTTCCACTCTTTGAGCCAGCGAAATTGCAGCTATTCTTCTAGGCTGTGTAATACCTATTTTTCCCTTGGATTTTGCTGCTAGAAAAATCAGTTTCATATAAAAGCTGCGCAATCTGTATAGGCAATAAGCATTGCATCTATTTTAAATATACTTAAGAATATTTTCCTTAATAGATTCCATGATTTCTTGCTCCACATACAGAATTGGCAGGTTTTTTTTATTTTTGTATAGATTTTTACCTATTTATTATGTTTTCTCTTTCCTTCTCCCTTGCTCTCTTATAGGAATTAAAGATTCCATTTAACTTATAATTTTTTAAGACAAAATTCTCATGAATTCTAATATAAACTTATCTTTGCTAAGTATTTCTTATGAAATAACTCTGACAATTAAAGGAAAATTCCTTTCTGATTGGATATTTCTTAACTGTCGAATTTTTATAGGTAGAATTTAAATTGTAATCAAGTTTAGCAAAGAAAGTATAAAGCATTGGCTTTCATATTACCTTATAATTAAAAATCTTAAAGAAATTCTTCAGCCTTATTCATGACAGCAATAATCATAATTGCCATATGATTAGTAAGGCTTCTGTGCTTAACATAATAATAAACACATGGTGGATAAGAAATGTTTTGAGCCTGGATGCATGCTTCCTGTCGAGGGTGTATGTCAATGCACTTCTACAGGAATTTATAGCTGTGAAGAGCATTTCAAAAAGCATTTGAGACTGCCCAATAGAAATCACGCATTGGAATCTATTTTTATTGAGCCTTGTGAGGGTACAAAAGAAGCGATGCTAGAATTTCTTGCAAAAGTCGATTCCAGCTATCAACAGCAAAAGAAAAATATACTGGATTCCTTGAAGCATCATCTTTTGGAATCGGAAAATGACTTAATAAAGCTAGTAAAAGAGATTGATAATTATTCAGCCAAATTGAATCAATCTTTCAACAATATTGTTAAGGCTGAAAAAATATTAAAATCAGAGCAAGATCAAGTCTTAGGACTATTGAGGTTGCACCCTGAAGTAGCAGTTGAAAAAGCAATGTTAATATTCCCATCTAATCCAGATTGGTACAATAGAACAATGGTGCTTAGCGAGCTGAGTGAAAATCTTCAGAAAATGACAGATCAGCATGACAATAAAAATATAGCCAAGCAATGCTTCGAGTCAGGTTGTATGCTTGCCGTAGAATATGTATGTCAATGCACTTCAATAAGAATTTACTGCTGTGAAAAGCATTCCGCGAAGCATTTACGATTGCCTAATAGAGCTCACTCACTTGAATCTATTTTTGAAGAGCCTTATGAAGGTACAAAAGAAGCAGTTCTCAAGTTTATTACAAAAACCGATTCAAGTTATCAACAGCAAAAGGAAAAAATACTGATTTCCTTTGGCCATCATCTTTTTGATACGGAAAATGGATTAAGAAAGCTTATAAAGGAGATCGATGCATATTCAGCTAAACTAAACCAGTTTTTCGCTGCTATTACTCAAACTGAAAAAATATTGAAATCAGAGAAAGACCCAGTCTTAAAACTATTGAGTTTACACCCTGAAGAAGCTATTGAGAAAGTAAATACGATAATTCCAGTCAGTCCAGATTGGTACAATAGCGCAAAGATTCTTTATGAAAAAGCTAAAGCATATCGTTTAAACAGCATAATAAATGAGAACAGTAAGCATCAAAAAGAATTTGAAGAAGCAAAAGAAGAAGTCAAAAGCATAATAAAAATCCCTGAAAGTAATCTCAAAGATAAGAAAATAGAACCCACACCAAGTCCTAAAATTCCTATTCAGCAAGATCTTAACATTTTTCATCCAAAGCCAATTGTTTATAATATTAACAAAGAAAATAAAACTACTTTTTTATATATTTACGACACTGAAAGTGAAAGCAAAGAAAAGAAAATCTTGCGAACTCCAGAAGTCTTAGACTACACTACTTGTATAACTCAACTTCCAAATGGCAAATTGTTCTGTTATGGTAAAACTTGACCAGTTTCAGGGATTACAGTACTAATTGATGAGAATTATGTAGTTGAAGTTCTGCCATCTGGAACTCCTTGCTTCTTCTCATCAGCTATCTTTTTCAACCAAAATGTTTATTGCTTTGGAGGATGAGATGGTAATAGAGAATTAACTCTATCTCGTAGATTTGATTTGGTTCAAAATCGATGAAGAGAATTAACTCCAATGCCACAACCTGATATGAATTGCAATAGTATAATATTTAATGGGAATATTTTGATTTCTGGAAGAAATAATAGAAAGCTTTTGCGATATTCAATTGATGGGGACTCATTCACATCAACTCCTTATGATTTTGCAGAAAAGAAAAGAAAGATCCTGATAAATGCAGAGAGACTGTATTTGATTGAATGTAAGAATGGATCAATATATGAAAGCGAAACTGGAAGTGACACTGCTTGGAGACGAATTGCACAATCAACAATCGATGATGCTTATCAAGTGTATTGTGCATATAATAAAGGAGGAGTGCATATTGGAATTAATAATTATGATTTTATCTCCTACTACAAGTTTGATCTGAATGGAAAAAGATTGCTTAAATTAGGCAAAGCTTAATAAGATTTAATTTTATTTTAATATAGATTATTAAATATAATTCCTATAAATCAAGAAATAAATCTTTATATATTTGATAGACAATCAGTGCTCCTATTAGGTTCTGTAGATGATGATAAGATGCATAAATTTGCATTTTTGTAAAACTAATTAATCTTTGAGGAAATCTAGAATTTGAAGAGGACTATTTTATCAGAGATTTATTGATGAAATTTTTTGATTACAAAGAATAAATTTTTACAAATCCTATTCTACACTGCTTTTTTGTTCTTTTCCATAGTTACTTATCCTATTTTAACAAATCTCCATTTCCCACACCCCTTTTACGATTTCTCAGCTTTTTTTGAAAAGTACACATTCTCCATGCCTTTTGTTATCATACCAATGCCCTTCATATCTATTTCCATTTATTCATTCAAAAAGTCCTAGCCTTCATGTTTATTCATTACTCAATTTCCAGTATAGCATACTCCATCTTTTCAAATATATTTTCCTTTTCCATGCATTTTATCACTTTTCCATTCTCCTTCATCCTCACTTCCATCATTTTTAACGGATTTCCCTATCCCTTCTCTTTTATTATTTATAAACTTTCTTCATAATGAGATCCCATCAGGAAATTCAAATTTTTCTTGTCCATGCCCAAGACAATTACAAAAGCTTCCTTTGAAACGATCACCATTTCCCCAGGTTTTTACCTCGAAACCTTTTTTATCATTAAATCAGTCTCCTCCATAAACAACCTTATCTTCATTTCTAATAAAACGTCCTTTGCCTTGCATTTTTCCTTCAAATCATTCATCTATATCAGTCTCTAAAAAATTCACCACCAAGCTGTTTACACAGCAGCAGTATGCATTCTACTACTTTTTTTCTTATCCTCCACTGCTTACAATTGCTCAGTTACTGAATCGCCGGAATTATACTCTGCACCAAAGCTTGCTTCACCTATTGCATTACAGAGCCCTTCTAAATCATTCAATAAACAAATATTTATTCTTATTTTAGGCGACAGATCTCTCAATAAATCTAAAAACAGTGACATTATGTATTGATTTGTATTTTTTCCCCTATAATTGCAGAAAGTTTCGTCAAATTACTCGCAAAAGACGCTTTCACATAGTCCACGTCTATTGCAAGAGGCGCTAGAACAGTCAAAATATTATTAGAAATTCGTAGACTGTCAAAATTTGAAAATCTCAGAGTCTTTGAAATATTCTCCTTCGTTGTCTTGGAGAGTCTTCAAAATAGAAGGCAAAAGAACCCGATACGATGTTCGGCAGGCAATATATTGCAGAGTTCAGCGATTTTGTCACAAATTAGGTAACGAATTCTTCAGCTTTTGTCTTCTAAAATATCTGGAGGATTGCGATATAGATAGAATTTACCTTGACAGGGGTAGCTTGGCAGCAAAAAATAGTGAATTATCAATTGAGAGGCAGTGTCGTATTTGTCTGTAGCTACTAGACGTAGAAATTCATTGAAATTATTTTCTGAAGAAGGGTGAATAAGAATTTAAGTTCTTCAGCAGCACTGTACCAGAAAAAAAATTGATTATTTATAACAATGGAAGTTGAAGAAATAATAATCATCAATGATTAATTGCCATTAAACTGTGCTTGTACCAGTAAAGAATTGACATAAATAAGTCAATTTGTTTCTTTTATTACCCATAATTAGAAAGTTTTATCTATTATTACTTAATAAACATTAATTATAGAACCTGATAAAATAATCTTCCTCCAAATTCTAGGCTTTCTCACAAAAAAGTGAATTTCATGCATGCTTAGAATCATCTATGCAATCTAATAGGGCAATGGTTGTCCTTCAAATATTAAAATTGTTCTTTATCTATAGAAATAGAAATTACATTAAGAAAATCTATATTAAAATAAAATAGAATCTTATTAAGCTATGCCTAAATAAATCAATCTTTTTGCATTCAGATCAAACTTGTAATAATAGATATCATAACCACCATCATAACATCCAATACACACTTCTCTTTTATTATATGCACAATACATTTGATTAGCCCAATTGATTGTTGATTGTGCAATTCGTCTCCAAGCAGTGTCACTTCCAGTTTCGCTTTCATATATTGATCCATCCCAATCACATTCAATCAAATACAGTCTCTCTGCATTTATCAGGATCTTTCTTTTGTCTTTTGCAAAATCATAAGGAATTCATGTGAATGAGTTCCCATCAATTGAATATCGCAAAAGCTTTCTATTAATACCTCCAGAAATCAAAATATTCCCATTAAATATTATACTATTGCAACCAGTATCAGATTGTGGCATTGGAGTTAATTCTCTTCATCGATTTTGAACCAGATCAAATCTGCGAGATAGAGTTAGCTCGTTAAGATTACCATCTCTTCCTCCAAAGCAATAAACATTTTGGTTGAAAAAGATAGCCGATGATCAGTAGCAAGGAGTTCCAGATGGCAAAAATTCAACTTTATAATTCTCATCAACTAGTAGTGTAATCCCTGAAGTTGAATTAGCTTTACCATAACAGAACAATTTACCATTTGGAAGTTGAGTTATGCAAGTACCATAGTCTAAGTCTTCTGGAGTTTGCAAAATTTTCTTTACTTTGCTTTCACTTTCATTGTCGTAAATATATAAAGTAGTTCTACCATTTTGTTTGTTAATATTATAAACAGATGGCTTTGGATGAAAAATGTTAGGATCTTGCTGAATAGGAATTTTAGGACTTGGTGTGCTTTCTATTTTTTTATCTTTGAGATTACTTTGAGGAATTTTTATTTTGCTTTTGATTTCTTCTTTTGCTTCTTCAAATTCTTTTTGATCCTTACTGTTCTCATTTATTATGCTTAACTGACCTACTTTTGCCGTAACCGACTGAAGCAATTTTTCTTGAGACTTATTTGCATTTTGAAATTTGGATAATTCCTTTTGAAGCTGTTCATTCCTTTCTCTTTCTTTATTGCATAGATATTCGTGAATAGCTGTATATTTAGGAATAGCAATGCCCAAGCTTTGAATTTTGCTGAGTATAAACTCATGAGTCAAAATTTCAAATACTGTTGGCCTATCCTTTCGCTGCTTTTGTAGGCACCAGTCAACGAAATAGCTCATCATATCTGAGTATTGGCTTCTAATTGGCCCATGATGATCGAATTTTATTTTATTTTTATCTCCTCCAAAAGGATGCTCGAAGTTGCACATTAAGTATAAATTACATCCGAGTGCCCAAATATCGCTCTCTTTGGATTGAATTTCATTATCGCATGTCCTAGGAGATCAATATGCCCCTGCCCCCTTAACTTTACTTGAATACTCAAAACGAGAAAGGCCAAAGTCTGCTATTTTGATATTATTATTTTCATCTAAAAGGATATTCCCTGCGTGGAGATCTCTATGAATAAAACCATTATTATGCAAACACTCAAGTCCAAAGCAAATTTGAATAAAATACTTTCAAATTTCATCTTCCTCAAAAGCTCCACCTTCTCCTTTATCAACTATAGCTTTAGTGAGTTGTCCCTTTCTGCAATAATCTATAATCATATAATATGTGCTACCATCCTGAAATGACCTTTTCAAATGAATTTTATAAGGATTTATCAGCGAAAGCACTTCCAATTCACTAGCAATATCATTTCAATGTGCCTTATCATTATCTAAAATAACGATTTTCATTGCATATAACTTGTTATCACCTGAATGAAAAATACTTCTTTTCTTAACCAAATTAACAAGTCCATAAGCTCCTGAATTAATAGCTCTTCCTACTTCAAAGAGGTCAGTCAATTCTTTAGGATAAGAAAATTCTTCTTCCATCTTTTAATTATCTATCCAAATTATTGTTGAACGAATATGGGCTTTAAAATGGCTTGAAGACTTATAATTTAAAAGTTAAACATGGTTGCATTAAAGGCTTTCTTGTGTGATTTAAATTATAACAATTCTAATTTATAAAATGTCCAAACAGATATAATTATTGTAGAAGGATCACTAATTCTATGACTAATCTTAATATTTAAGAGATAGCTCTTTCTAAATTGTGCTGAAAATTGATTTTAAGACAGATATAAGAAGATATATTTAGTTAAGTTTCAATACTTAGCTGAAATTAAACAATAAGCTAATAATGTAAATATGTTAGCAAATGCAATAAAACTACGAAGCAATCATATTGAGTTTAGAAAATATTGAAATACTATTGTGACGATAAGCCAGTTTAAGAAGGAATTTTGATCTTTTGAAGTCTCAGAGAAGTGCTAAAATAGAAACTCAAAAATGGCTTTACAAAAATATGACCTCAAAAAGAATTTATCGAATACTGGTCAACGAAATGATTTTGGATTGAAAATGCAATAGATCCATAAAATTTCATAAAATCACTTTTTATTAAAATATTTTTAAAAAGTTATATTTAATTACTAAACTTTAATTAATAATTATAATTGTTTTTAAACAAACTGATAAATTAATTGCTTTTACTCCTATTCTTTATTTTAATCTTTATAATTCGTAAAAAACTTTGTTCATTTATAAAATTTCAGTAGTAAAATTTTTAATGATTTAAACCTCAAGCCATTTAAGAGCGAATAAAAAACATTTTTAGAGAAAGTGCTAGATATCTTAAAGATTAATTTATAGGAGAAAGCATATATTAATTAAAGTTTTAATAAAAATAGGCACAGAAAATTATTTATAAATATAAACACTATTGAACTAATATAAATTTATTTAATTACTTATATTTCTAATCTTACTCTCTATTAAAAATTCGTAGGCAGAATTTGCATTTCTTTATTTTTGGAGGCTCTTCTTTTGAAAAAGATAATCCACTCCTTGATTCTCCAATTGGTAATTTTAATGCAGCAATATATTTCTAATGCCGCAAGAATGCCTGGCAAAACCAATCCATTTATCACCAAAAAGGAGATTAATGTTTGGAGAATATACAATAAATAAGCACCAATATTTGCTATTGGATAATTATTCAATTTTTCAAACGAATAAAGCCAACAGCCTGCTATCCAAGCAAAACTAAGCAAATAGCCAATAAATACTTTTCAATTTTTCATTGGATCATTTTTATTCTTTACAAGCTGATTTTCCAAAAATTTATCTTTTAAGAAAACTTTCAAAAATACAGGCAAGAATCCTAGCATAAATGATACTAGCCATATTATCAATGTGACCTCAGGGAATTCGAAGATCAAATCAATTTGATTATTAATATATTTCGTATATCCATCAAAAGCTGATATTGCAATAGCAATTTCAGTAGAAATTGCAGCAACTAGATATATAAGTCTACCTTTGCGAGAAAAATTTAAATCAGTTCTACCAATTATTCCAAAAATATCATTATTTTCAATAAAATGATCAATGAAAGTTGTGGGTGGTTTAAAATTGTCTGTTTGTTTTTCAATGAGCTTTGCAAAAAATTTTGGCAATATTGAGGGAAAAATAGCAATATATTCATTGTTGTTTGCTTTTCCCATCATTCCTTCAAGCTCATTATCTTTACCTTCAACTATTATGTCATTAAAATCTATTGGGATGCCGAATGGTGTATTTGTGTCTCTTCTTGATATGTCATCTCTGAAAAATTCATTTTTCTCTTCAGAGTGAGAAGCAGATTCTTTTCATGATAAAAACATTCATTTTTTCATAAGTCTTTCAAGTTTTTGAACAGGAGTCCTCAATTTGATGTATGCAAAAACGCTTCCTTCTAGTTTGCTAATAGATGAGATTAGAATTTCTTTTGAATGGCATTTCAGTTTAATATCGCTAATATTTTCTTGAGGGATGTCAAACGATTTTGAGATTGACTTGCTTATCTCTTGGATGATAAAATTATAGTGCTTATATTTAATTTTCATTTTAAAATTTTCCATAAATCTTGACAAATTTAAAATTGGCTTATACGACATCCTCAATAAATACCTTATTTTCTTTTGTTTGATTTTAGAAATAAATGCCAGTAATCCATTTTTTTCTTTATAAAGATCCTTTACTAGTTCTAAAAATTTTTCACTTTCTTCGCATCTGTCACTAGACATCAAATCTATGATTGTTTCTATATCTTCTAAATTGCGTTTATCAATACAATTTTCAATATGCATTTTTATTCTTTCAAAAGTAAGTAATGAATCCAGAATATTCTTATCTTCAACTAAACTCTTTAACTTGTCTCGTAGCTGCTCTTGAAAGTAAGGATACACTTGATATCTGTCTAAATTTTGATTTTCAGAGTCCTTTGTTACTTTATTAGGATAATTAAACTTATTTTCCAATTCATAAACTTCCTTTGAATCCAAAATCTGCAGAAGATTATCGATATTTATTGGATGATTATCATAATTGAGATTGCTGCTGAGAGCGCTTATTTCTTTAGCAATTGTTTCATTAATTTTCAATGTAAGATCTTTTAAAGGATCTGCGTATATTTGCTCAAGTTTGCTGATGTCTAATCACGCTAGATAAAAAGCTAATAGCAAAGAACCAAATATTATAAATACTGGAATCGCTCCAACATTAGGGATGTCAATCCTAACCGACTCAGTTCTGTCCCTAAGATTTTGCATTACTGATAGATAAGGAGGAATCGTTATCAATCCTACAGTTTCGCATGTACATGTTGCTACTCCTGCAGCATCGAAAAATGTTTGGCAAAATTTGAAAGAAAACTGGCTTATTTGTTGAAGATAGACTGAGCAGGTCATATACAAATCTTCATCATAAACATCATAGGGAATAACAACACTGACATTGATAAGTGGGGGATCTGTAATGACTGGGTTAAAAATAGAATTGATATTTTGAGAAATCCCTACCTGAACCAGACTTGACTCATATTGGTTAGAATATTCAAAATTACTTTGTACTTGAGTATCGGGTGAATGGATCTTCAAACTTCCATCATTAAATGTAAAAGGCTTTGGGTGGCTGTAAGAGCTTGTCGCTTCTTTTTGCAAACTGTCATCAATACTTTTGAAAGGGTTTAAGGCTAGGACTGAAAGTAGATATATTGTTGAATCTGGATTCTTTGAAGTATCAACAGTAAATTGAGCATCAGTATTTGGCTTGGATGAATTATAATTGATAGGATTCGAGATAGAGTGCCCATTCACTGAAAGGCAAGTTGAATTGAATTTTAGTCCTGAATAGTTCATTGGCTCTTCATTTGGATTGACAGGGGTTAGGTACTTTAAGCTTGCTTCACTGTAAGTCTTATTGATTATGTTATGGATTTTTATTTCTGTTAAATCACTTGAATTCGCTTTCAAAAGTTTGGCAAGATTATCCATGACTAGGTCAATATTTGGTAGGGTTGTCATATAAGCATGAGTATCCAAAACTTTGGTTTTATTCAGAGCTTTATCTTGAGTTTCATGCAATTT
>CATKHM010000246.1:0-25644 GCA_949751825.1 Blepharisma undulans
TGCTTGATGAAAATTCTCATTGTATTTCATCAAAGCTTTCTCATTGCATAACCCTTGTGAGCGAGAATGGAAATTCTTGCAAAGTTTGTGAAACAGGATATTCAGGAACAGACTGCTCAGAATGCTCTCAAGGATATCTTCATGATCAGAATTCTATATGCATCCAAACACAAATAAATCATTGCACCACTCTCACAAACAATGATGGTAATTCTTGCTTTTTATGTGAAACTGGCTATTCGGGAACTATCTGTTCAGATTGTTCAAAAGGTTTTTTGCATGACCAAGCCTCAACCTGTCTTTCAACTTCTTTAAATCATTGTACTACTCTTAAAATCAATGATCCTAGCACTTGCTTCATATGTGAAGAAGGTTATAAAGTTCCAACATGCTCAGAGTGCAATATTGGATATTTATTAGACACTATTTCTCAATGCATTCCTTCTGTATTGAATCACTGCACAACAGCTCTTGATTCCACTCACTGTTCTGAGTGTGAAACTGGGTATAAAGGTGACAGCTGTGAAAGCTGCGATGATGGCTACTTAGTGGACATAAATTCTCTTTGCATTGAATCCTCTTTATCTCATTGCGTCGCTGTTGACAGCAATAATGGATTATCTTGCCATCAATGTGAAAAAGGATATAAGGTTCCAACATGCTCACAATGTGATAATGGATTTTTAATTGACACTAATTCTCAATGCATTCAAACATCATTAACTCACTGTATAATAGCTACCGACACTACTCATTGCGCTCAATGCATAGACGGATATTCAGGTGATAATTGTGAAAGCTGTGATAAAGGCTTTATAGTAGATATAAACTCTCTCTGTGTAGAGTCTCAATTATCCCATTGCAAAATTCTTGACAGCAACAATGGGTCATCTTGCCACGAATGCGATGATGGTTATGTCATTCCCAAATGTGATAGCTGTGAATCAGGCTACTTACCAAACTTATCAAAAAATTGTATTGCTTCCTCAATAGCCCACTGCATTATAGTTTCTGATGAAACCCACTGTTCTGTATGTGAAGAAGGCTATACAGGCGACTCATGTTCTCTCTGTGCACCGAACTATTTGCCTACCCCTGACTCAGACTGTGTCTATTCAACTATTGAAAATTGTGATATAATCGAAAACGATGGAGAAACTTGCCATTCATGTTCAAAAGGTTATCTATCAAATACAGAAGGCACCTGCACAGAGTCTTATTTAGAATATTGTAAAATAGTTGAGATGACTGGAACAGAATGCCATACATGCTTAATGGGATACGAATTCAGCGATACCTTTAAATGCCTTTGTGGAGTAGATAATTGTGACAGCTGCAATGAGTATAATGGAGGGATATGTGATCAGTGCAAAAATGGATACATAGCAATTGGCTCTGGAGAATGTTCCTGTGGAGTGAGCTTTTGTGATGTCTGCAATGAAAAAGATGGAGGAATTTGCGATGTATGTAAAGATGGATTTGAAGGAAGCGGGACTTCTCTCTGCACATGTCCATCAGGAAATTGGATTGATTATAAAGCTGAAGCTTGTACAGCTTGCTCAAACCAATGTTTGACTTGTACTTCTGCCACCAATTGTATTGATTGTGTACCTAATGCTAAAAAATCAGATACATCCCTTGATAAAATCATAAAAGATTCAACATGCTCATGTCTTGATAGCTATTTTCCACTTAACGGCAAATGCTACCAATGCCCTACTTCTTGTGCGACCTGTTCCTCAGCATCAAAATGTTTGACCTGCAATAAACATGCTTCTCTCAACGTTAACAATATTTGCCAATGCGACTCTGGTTTCTCCTTGAATTCTAACAATGTCTGCACAGTTGTCTGCAATAGCTTATGTTCTTCTTGTGAAGAAGATAATGGAAACTCGTGCACTGCTTGTATACTCAATGCTGAGCTCAACAGCAAGACTTGCAAATGCACACAGAATTCTTCTTATGACCAAGCATCAAATAGCTGTCTTTGTAGCAGTGGATACTCTTTGGTGAATAGTAAATGTATCCTCTGTAAAAATTATTTGGCCTCTTCAGACGTAACAGGAGCTTCTTTTAGCTCTTCATTTACTTCTGTTTCTGTAGCGATTAAGGTCCCGATAAATACTGGACTCGACCCAACTTGTTCAAAAGTATTAAGCTATGACTCTCTTTCATTAATGGGAACTGGACCAGTATGCTCTTGGGCTGACTCAAAAACTTTGAAAATTGTGTTGGGGGCTGGCTTTACATTGAGAAGTGGCACGATTAACTTAGACGGCACTTATATTGTTAAAGATACCACAGACCAATGCACAACTAATTATCAGCCATTGAGCACTCAAATTAAAATGAACTCAGATCTAGCTCCAACAGCCAAACTGTCAGGCCCAGAATTTGTCTCCTTAGGCTGTGGAAGTACCACTGTTGTCTATTCCGCTGAAAAATCTACTGGTTCTTATGGAACTACTATGACATATTCCTGGAGCTCAACAATTTCTCCAGCGATTTCTAGCTTATCCACTTATATTTCTTCTCAAAAAGGCTCAAGTATATCAATTACACGAAATTTATTGACAAAAGTTACTTCTCAGACCAGCTTAACGGTGACTGTCACAATCAAAAATGGAATCAGCTCAACGGCAAGTTCAGCGTCACAATCCACAATTCTTTCTCCTGAAGAGTCCTTGAATGTTTCATTTGATTCAGGAAGCTCTGTTACAGTGAAAACTTCAGATACCACGAAACTCAAAGCAAAAGTCACTGACGTTTGTGGAGGGTCTACAAGCTCTATTTCTTGGAAATGGTCTTATGTGTCAGGGCCTGCTGGGTTTTCAGGGTCAAATCTAGCTCTCAGCGCTACTAGCAAATTAGAAATCGCTAAAAATTCGCTTCCTGCAGGTAACACATATGGCTTTATGGCGATTGCTACCCAATCTAATGGTGATTCAACGGTATCAGGAAATGCTACAGTGTATGTCACAACTACTTCATCTCCCCTCTATATAAAATTGTCGAAAGGAAGTGGCGATGTTTCTCCAAGCAAAGATTACACTGTGAATGCCAAGAGTTCTAAAGATCCAGATGACCCTACTTCAACGCTTAATTATGCATGGACATGTGTAAACCACATAGATGGCTCTCAATGTTTGGCAGCTGACAATACTGCACTTCTTTCTTCAGAAATCTCAAGCACCCTTACAATACCTTCTTCAAAATTCATCAAAGGGGCAGAATGGGACATCACTTGCACCATATCAAAAGACACCAGAACAGCAAGCGCTACTATAACCCTTTTTGTCTTATCAGAAAGCACTTCTACTTCAATAGAGCTTCCAACCCTTGGCATAAAAGTAAACAACCAGCAAACTAACTCTTATACAGCTGCAGTATCAGCAAGCTCCAGCTCGACTTTGACTTGGACTCAAACATCAGGGACCAAAGTGACAATTTCTCCAAATAATCTTCCTACTATTAGCTTCCCAGCAAATTCATTGAGTGAAGGAGTTTCTTATGTATTTACATTAACTGTGAAAAGCGCTGCTACTAGCTTCAGCGTAGATTTAGATGTCAATATTAATTTGGGAGCGTCATGCACAGGCACAGCAAATGCAAACCCTAGTAGTGGAACTGCTTTAGTTGACACCTTCCAGTTGTCTATATCAGGCTGCTATGATCGCGATGGTGAAGACTATCCAATTCTTTATACGTTTAAAAACTCCCGCAACAATAAAACGCCTTATACAGTTGGCTATACAACGGAAAGCAATGAAGTTTCTTCTGTCTTCCCATCAGGACAAAATAGAGCAACGGCTCATGTCTGCGACCAATTAGGAACTTGTTCAGATTATCAAACTGTGGATTTCGCAGTTTCAAAATACACAGGAAGAATCCTTGATTCGACTTGGCTTACTGATGGATATTTATCAATGACCTTGGACGCAGATAATATACCATCTGCGATTCTCTTGTATTCCAGTGCTGATATTGATAGCAACTTATTTGCTCAAATGTGGAGCGACCTAAAATCTTATGTGACTACTTCTACCATGACTAATTCAGAGTTGCAAACGGTCATTGGTGCTGTCAATTCTCTAGCTGAAAAATCATCTTTGATGAGCTTGAGCATGTATCAAGAATTTATGGCATGGATCAATAGTCTTCTATCCTCTTTTCCTTCACTTGTTCCTGATCAAGATAGCATTGATTTATTAGTTGTATTTGGAGAAGGCTACTTATCTTATGGAAACAATACAAATTACACTGATCAAGATTTCGAAAAATATATTTCAGATGTAGACAGTTTCTATATAACTTGGATAAACGCAGCAACTATTAATGATTTAGTGACTCAATCCTCAATAAATGGGAACCAAAACACTGATAACACCAAGATTTATAAAGAAAGAAACTTTATTACTGGCTTAGAAAACACGACAAGAGAATATGGCGACAATCGATCTTTCAAGTATCCAGAAGTGCTTACAATGGACACTTCTAGCATTATGAACATGAGGGCTAATTTCTATCATGGCTTTGCCAATGATTTCTCTGATATAGCTTCATTCAGTCTAGGACAATCAGGGACATATTCAGATTTCACTCTTTCTACATATGCGGAAACCGATGTACCTTTTTCCTCATCAGAATATCCATTCTTAATACAGTTGCCGTATTATAAGAACCTTTCAAAAGGCATGAACTGGACTTGTGTATATTATAATGAGGGCAATAAGACCTGGGATGAGACAAATTGTGAGATTGTAGAAATTAATAATAAAACAGAAGTCATTACCTTCCAAGTGCATCATTTTTCAATGTATAAACTTTCAGAAATTTCAACTGAAGTTATACCTCCAATAGTTCCTCCAGTATTTTCTTCAAGTTGTGAAGAAAATTTAGCACCATTATATATTCTTGTAGTAACTTTGTTTATTGGGATAGCACTGGCTCCAGCTATGGTTGTTTTTGATAGATTTAATAGAGCTGCAGGCGGTGTAAATGGAAAACTTGATATAGTTCCTGATAACACTCCAGTCCACACGCCTAAGGATAGCTCAAGAAATTTGGTCGACACTTGCAAAGGCTCAAATCCAGTAGTAGTCCAAGATCTTGAAAGCTGCTATGGAGATGCTCCTGGAGATGCTGTTGAAACTCCTGCAGATGCTGCCTATACCAACAGAGGAAACGAAACTGAATGAAATAATAAAGTCGCAAAAGATGTAAAAACAACAGATTCCCAAATTTCTCCGAAATCTCACAGCAAGCTTCAAGATTTAATAGAAGGTCACTTAGCTTTCGGACTTCTCTATTACAGGCCAAACTTTTCAAGAGTTGCCAGACTTTTTACCTTGATCACTGTTATTGTCTTTGAATTGCTACTAGAAGGCTTGTTTTTCTATGGATCCGAAGATACAGATAGCGGAAGCGAAATGTCGACTCAATCCTTGTTTGATAACTACAAAGGAGACTATTTTGGCTTTATGATTTTGGCTATTGGGGTAGCTATTCCAGTGGAGATCTTTATGATGGTGTCATTTAGCATTGACAGAGTGAAAGTACCGGTATGGACTGCGGCTGCAGTGACAGTTGGAGCTTCAATTATTATCGGTTCTATTATTGGCATCGTCATGCTGAGCAACGATTTCTGTCATGAGTGGAGTGGATATTGGGCTGTTAGTTTCTTGTGGGGGATTTTGATTGAGATTTTTATCATGGAAACTGTTTGCATGATTATTAGATATATAATTGTGCAGAAATACCCACCAGGTGAAAGTTGCAAAGTAAAACCTTAAATAACCTTTTACTTTTAAAAAATCTTTATAAATAAATGCATAATTTGAGTTATTTTCTGATACAAAATTATATTAAAAGAAAATCAATTTTTTAACATTTCCTATAGCAAAAATTTTTAAATTGAGTTTTACATAAACATGAATCTGATGGCTTTATTTCATCGGAAATCGATTGATTTTATATTTAATGATTTTCATAAAAGAGTAAAATTATTAAAGATTAAGAGACTCCTGAATTAATTTGCAGGGACAAAATCTTTCGGTTCCACAACACACAAAAAGAGAGGGCCATAAAACTCTTTGTCTAAATTCGTATATGCCAGTCCAAACACAAAATCTTTATTCAAAACCTTTCCTTTCTGCTTTATTGTTTGTGAAACTTTTGGAGGTGGATTTTTGGTGGTGAAATCAAGATTTATTGTTTCTTTGCACTTCTTGATAAATTGAGAATTATTTTTATTCCCTTGTGGTGGAATTTCATAACCTTCAATCCATGGCACTTCATAGCTAATTTGTTTTCTGAAAGCTGGAACCCACAATTCAGAAGGCTTTTTGCCTTTTTCCCCAAAGTCTTTAAAAGTATCTTCAAAATGGCTATATACATCAGTCTTGTTCCTCTTTGCCCAGCCTTTCAGTTCATTTTTCAAGTCTTCAGACTGTATAAAAATCGCTATTAAATTAGGCTGGCTTGTATGAACAGTATAAATTTCAAGGTTATACGATTTATACACCTCTATTTCGCTTGGCTCAAAGCACAAGAATCTCCTTGGTTTCCCCAAAATGGGCTGAACTAAATCTCTGGCCGATTTCCATTGAAAAGAAATTTCTAAAATAGAAATTGCTGATTTTCCATCAGAGGCTAAATTTGCTGGAAGATTTTTTTCTCGTAGGAATTTTTCATTCCCTGCTTTATTTGGAAGCACTTTTCCTGTGATATTCATAAATGAATAAGAGTCGATTGAATTTATAATTTCCAGCATGTTTGTGATGTCATTTTGTAAGCGAACATCTGCGGGATTTTGGGATAAAACAATTGAATTTTTTGGAACACCTCCAAAAAGACTCAATATTGCATGCAATAAGCACTGCCTATTCCCAACCTCTAGTATTTGATCACAAACTGTTTCGTTTATTTCAGTTCTTTCATTGCTGACTTCAATAACACAGCTTGTTTTTAAATTAACTGTATAAGCTGCTCCATTCTTTTTAGCTGCTTCATTTGTTTTTTCATTTTCCACCATAGTGCTTTCTACTTTTTCCTCTTCTTCATGCACGTCATTGAGTGAATATTCATTAGGACTATGCTCTCCAGGAGTAAAAACTTCATTCACATAATCTTCTGGCTCATCTACACTATCTACCTTAATCAATGACGATTTTGAAAACAAAGTGGTTCTTCTCTTGCCAGTTTCATAAGCTTTTATTGTATTTTCTGCAATTTTGATAAGTTTTAGCTCGTTTATATGCTCTTCGAGTATTTCTTCATAAATCATTTCTTGCAATCTTTCATCAAATATTGATTTTATTTTTAGCCGAAGTTTCTTGACTTCATCAGCATTCTTCGTAGAGTTAATTTTAGCTTCGATTTCACTAATAAGCAATGATTCTGCCATACGATCAATGCTGGATTGTTGTATTATGGCTTCAACGAGGCTTCGAAAAATGGCTTCAATGAGCTGAGATCCTATGAGCTCGAAGGATTTTACGCTTAAGGTTCGGAAAGAGTCTCTGAACATTACTTGCTCATGGAACTCTAATTCTTGGTTTATTCATTGTAAATACTCTTGGTTCATAGTGTATAAAAACTTTTCTAAAATCTCAGCATATATGATATGCATGATTTCTAATTCAACTTGGTCAAGATTTCTTGGAGTGCAATCAGGTGTTTTTATTTCGAAGTCTTGAATTTTTTCATTCCCACCTGTGTTAGGTGAAACATCTGTAAAACGAGCTTGAGAGATCCCTTTGCTCTGAGGTGTTTTACCAAACGTATTTTCAGAAGCAAAATCAATATCAGGGATTTTTTCATAAGAAGTCGAAACAATCAATTTTTTGATGCTTGGCTTTACTGTATTCTTATTAGATTTTGAATTTACACATCCACCTCCTTTTATGGAGAGGTGAAGCGAAACTGTTTCTCCGTGCTGTAACTGGTAGCTGCCTAGCAAACTAGAGTCTGCTAGGATTTTTGAATGAGAAATCAAACAGATTTCATGAATTGGGATTTTAGTTTTTTCTGATATTTTCATTTTGAAGCTTTTCACAGTTTCTTCAAGGGATGTGCAAATGGCCACAGTCTTTCCATCTAAACATTTTAGGAATAATTGCATTTTATTAATGGAGTGAAATTTTAATATTTTTTGGGATTAATAAGAATCATACGGGATACTGGCTCATTAATGAATTTTTTTTTATTCGACTTTGAAAAATAATTAAAAGCCAATGAATGCATAATCTTTGTCTCTGAATAAAATGAAAAGTAATATTTAATTTTAAGATTAGAAATTATTTCAAGGACGCTGGCAGATTTAAAACATAGCTGTGTTTATTCAAATCGAAATTTATCAACTAATATTTAATTGACTTTTGAAGCTGAAATATTTTACTAAATTCATTTAATTTGATTCAATACATTTTTGGCACAAATGTAAAAATGTGAAGCATTGGAATATGCTTTATTTACTCAACAGTTTTAAAAAAATTTATTTCCTGAGTAGCAGAAAGAGAGCTCACATATGAAGACGTACCATCTGAATGCTATCCGAAGATCTTCATTCCATATAAGATTTTACCGACTAAATTTCTTTGTGATCGAAAATGCATCTCTCAATAATTTAAATTGGAGCTAAATATTTAGCATTACTTTCTTTCATAGCCATGATTAATGTCTGAAAAGTAAAATAATCATTGAATTACTAAAGAAAAATGATTGTTGGAAACGTCAAACATTGCAATTTATTTATAATTTAATTCATGAGAATTTCTTTTGATACTTGATCATGGGAAATCAATACTATTTTTTAATCTACCTTTCAGGCAAATCAAATATTTTAGCTTCGCAAATTCTGAATGAAACCAATAAAAATTTTGGTAGTCCTCATCTCTTTGAATTAATAACTCCTTTATACTTTAAACGAGAGGAAGATTTTTTGCTCGCTTATAAAGGTGTCAATTTTTTTATTTTATATTACAATATTATTTCCTTAAAAATTCAAATTTGTAAACTTTTAAAAGGAAAAATCCAATTTAATTCCTAATATTGTTGTTTTCGTTTTATAATTCATTATAATCAGCAATGTCTTTAATATATTTTATTAATTCTTAACAAATTTAGTCAATTTCATATTGATTCTATTATCAAAATTTATAATCAAATAAATGATTCTTATTTTATTAATAATTATCTTCATATTTTGCTGTTTTTTTATAAAGATAATATCTCAATAGCATCAAAAGAGTTTGGCTCATAAAAACCTCAATTAGAGCTCCCCATATAAAGCTGATTGCCCAATATCCACTCCAATCATGATCAAAAGACTGGTTAATATAAACAATCCCAACAATTGAGCCTACAGCAACCAAAACTTCTACAGTGGCAACAAATATAAGCCATTTCTTTGATATCTGCTTATCAAACAATAATTTTGTTTCGAAAAATTCCAAAGGAATCGCAGCAATAAGTGCAAACATTATATAAATGAAAAAAATTCCATTATAATCAACAAAAAGCTCGATTGTCGTTTTGTCAGTACCCTTATCAGTATCCTCAAAGACTTTGAAAAATATCCCTTCAATTGTAAATTCAAACAATATTATTTCAAGCAGTGTCAAAAGCCTCAATATCCGCAAATGCTTACTTTCAGACTTAGAAAAGAGTCCAAAGGTCAAATGCCCTTTCAAAATATGCTTTGCTCTTTTCTCTTCATTTTCTACTTTTATTTCTTCAATATTTGGATTATTCAATTGCGCAGATTCTATTTTTGGAGAATTTTTATCTTCAATCATTTCTTGCTGTGACTCTGAAATAATTTCATTCATCGGAACTCTTTGTGCTTGCTCATCATTTCTCCCAGTAGTTTGGCTATTTATATATAAATTAGGGGTGTTTTCAATCTTCAAGTTCTCTTTATGCAATTTCCCATATATTATCATTATCAAGATAGCCAACAAAACAAGAGATAATGCTCCTATAACAATGAATATAGGTGCATAATTATCTGATCTTGGGTTTCTTGCTGATATCTTATACATGGAAAAGTGATAGACTTCTATAATTAAACTACTATTTTTAGCCTCTATCACATTGCAATATGATTCCTTTCATTCTGCTTGCTTTTCATCATAGTAATTGCATACCCAAATTTCTTCTTTTGATTTATTTTTATTTATCGGCAGCTCAACTTCAAAAGGATGACTGCTTGTATGGAATGAAGCGTCATATTCATCAGTGATGTTTAGGATAAAATTATTGTAAGTTCCTGATAAAGTGAGTTTCAATGATATTATATCTGAGTAGTCGTTTTGAGAAGTATTATAGTACTTTATTCAGAAATTTAAGATGTCGCTGCTGTTATAAGATAGATTTGAAGGGTAAACAATTTTCCTGTTGGTTCCGAATTCAGTGGTTTTATTTTGCATTTTGGCAGGAAAATCTCGGTTTTTGAAAATTATGGTGTTAAGAGTGTTTTGGCTGTCATTAATAGAACTTTGTGATGGTAAGTCAGATTTTGTAGCTCGAGTCAATCATGAGTGATATAAGTGCTCTGCATCTATAATAAATTCTTCCAACGATTGACTTTCATAATTTGAATAATTGCCGAGCAGTCTATAATTATCGCCGAGAGAGACAATATTTATCAAATCATTATGGTTTGGAATCAATGACGTATTATTCATCAAAACTGTATCAAGCAATCCAAAGAATTTATAATACATAGTAATATTCATTTGCTCTTTCTGGTTGCTCATTGCATAAAGCGATTCCAATAAGCCGCTCAACAAAGTATTGCTTATTTTATTGCTTTCTACATACTGTGTTATATCTTTCCACATTAGAGAAAATAATGACTCATCAATTTCAGCAGAGTTGCAGAATAAAACGATTGTAGACGGAACATTGTCTTTATCTATTGTATTTCTCAAATAAACATCAGTCAATGAACCACTCAATAAATACCTTCTGTTTCCATAATCCCAAATATTTATAATTAATGGATAGTCATTGCATCCTGATAGCTGATCACATACATGAGAATACAATGCATTATAGCCTGCGAACAAATAAGTAGCAACTTTGCTGCTTTGAGAAGTATATCCAAGTGTGTATAGTTTACCATTCCAACTATCATGAAAAGTATATAATAAAGGATAATCAGCACCATCTCTGTCGTAGCATCCTGATATTGAAATTGTAAATAAATCTACCAAAGCAGTGCCTGAACCTGGATCTATTTCTGTTGAGCCCGCACAGACGGCTCCTGCATTTACTTCAATAGATAGCTGAGCAGTCGAAATAACTGAGCCATCGTCAACTGCCAATTGAAATGTGTAAGTTTCTCCATCGTTTAAGGTGTTGGCTGGAAATGTAAGTGTAGGCAGATAGTCTGGAGAAATTGTGACATCTTGACCTGAAGTTTGAGTTCATAACAAAATAGAGCCGGAATCCGAGGTTACGGCTGCTTCATAAGACACTATTTGAGAGCTGCTGACCTTAAGAGAACTTGCAGGGATAGTAACAAGTGTATTTGTGCTGGTAGTTAGAACATGTATTGTTACTGTTTTGGTTGAATTGCGCGTGTCTTTATATATTGCACAGGTAATATCCCATGATGACCCAAGTATGAATCTTGATGATGGAATTGTCAAGCTTGAAGAAATTTCATTTGAAATTAATAGATTATTATCTGAGCCTTTGCAATCTGAACCATCTGTATGGTTCTTGCAAATCCACGAATAAGCCAAAGTTGAGGATGGGTTATCAGGATCATAAGATCCTATAGCATCAATATAAAAATCTTGACTAGGAGAAATATCTTTGGACGAGCTAGATAAAATGATATAAAGAGCAGAAAAACCAACATTGATGTTAATCTTTGAAGATCCAGTTACTGCAATACCACCTGTTGTTTGTGTAGCAGAAGCCTGCATTAAATAAGTTCCTCCTGCTTTAAAAGTATAGGGTGATATAGTGAGTTTGTCTGAAGTTATATTTGTCAGTGATAAATATATATATGGGTTCGAGCTCAAAAGTTGCCATGCCCAGAGGATTTGATTTGCAGAATTAAAACAAGTTGAAAGAACTTTGGCTTTCAATGTTATCGTGTCTGGAGATTTTACGCTTATATTATCGCCTTGATCAAATTGGATTGCTAGCAAGTTCGCAGAACTGAATTTTATCGTTAAGGTTGTTCAATTGCTATATTTTTGATTATTCTTCAAAGTGACATTTAAAGTTGCTGAATAGGTGAGACTTGAGTTGAATCAAGCAGTATAAATTACTATATTTGAAAGTTTATTAGACCCAACGTTATACAAAAATAGTTGATTTATTGGTGATATTGTAGCACTCCAAGAATACTCAAATAAGCCTCCTAAATTCCCTGTAGATAGATCAGTTGTATAGTTAAAAGTTGAGCCGCAAGAAAGCGAAACTTCTTTGGGCCCTGTTAATATTGGCACTGGATAAGGACTTTGAGAAATTGTTGGAACAATACTTAATGGCTGGTAATTAGTTGTGCATGGATCAGAGGTATTTTTCTCTAGATATGTTCCGTCTAGATAAATTAAATCAGTCCACTGAGTTCAGCCTATTCCTAAAGTGATTTTTATAGAATATGTATTAATTCAAGAGCACGTCGGATTGCTACCCATTTTGATATAAGAATAACTTGTGAGCAGTTTTGAGCAGGAGATATCTAATTTAGTGTCAAAATTGACTGAAAAACTAATCCGTATATATGTAAAGTCAGTACTGAAATTGGCACTTATAATTTCAGAAGGAGATACATATTTTTTACAAAGAACGCACTTGCCAAAAGCTAAATTATAACCTATATGGCATTGACAGCTATTTGAATTTGATTCATAGTATGAATTAGCAGTACAAAAGCAGCTATTATTAACTAATAATTCAGCATTAGTAATGCACGACAGACAAATTTTTCCATTATTTTCATTACAGCTTTGGCAATAATCATCACATATCGCTAAACAATATCCAGATGAATTTGCTTGAAACCCTGAATTGCAGTAACAATTATTATCAGAGCCAAATGCTGAATTTGGCCTACAAGAGATGCATGAAGTCTGATTTGAGCAGATCGAGCATAGATCAGGACATGAAAGACATTGATTTTTTTCTTGGATGAATCCATCATTACATACACAAGTATTATTGACTGTCAAGCTTGAGTGAGACTTGCATGAGATGCAATCAGTTTGTGAAGAGCAAGAAGAGCAGAGTCCTATGCAATTTAAGCAGTCATATCCTCCCCAATATTGAGTACTGCTACATTTTGCGCAAGCTGTATCATAATCAGTCCATCCCTCATCACACTCACAAATGCCTGGATTTCTAGCACTTATACTCATCCCAGTAGATTGCAAGCATTGGCTGCATTTATCAGCAGAAGAGCATATAGCGCATTTGGAGCTACATGGCCAGCATTTATCATTTATTGGATTATAGTAAGATCCTGGTTGGCACATGCAGTTTTTACTATTATTTGGGTCATTTATCATAGAAATTATGCTACATTTAGTGCATTGGTCTTTATTGCAAGATGAACAGAAATCGCCGCAGCTGTTGCATGCTAATCCATCATAATATGAAGCTCCAACACATGAACAATCTGATGGTTTATTAGCAGCCAAAACCATAGAGTCTAACTCACATTGATTGCATCTGGTTGAATTGCATGAAAGGCAATACTGTCCACAGCTTTGGCAAGATCCTCCGTTGTAATAAGTAGGTCCTACACAGATGCAGCTTCCTGGATCATTATCATAATCTATTGTTTGTGTTGTGGGGTCTTCACAATACTCGCATTCCATGCTTGAGACACAAGAAGCACACATCGTTCCGCATTTATAGCAGGTATCTACAAGCTTATATCAGCCGATTTTGCATGAAGAGCATTTTGTAATTGTTTCAACACATGTTTCACAATTAGAATCACATTGAACGCAAACATTGATCCCATTTTGAGCTGAGGCCATATATCCATCAGGGCAGCTGGTTACACATTGTTTTCCCCATAAATAAGTGTCTTGTGGGCAAGAAGTGCAATTGTCAGAGTTTATGCTGCAAGTTAAGCATGAAGAACTGCAGCTTTGGCATTGACCATTTATTGGGACTGTGATATCTTTAGGGCAAGAATTGATACAGCTGCCTTGATATGCATATAGACTAGGATTGCTGCATTTCAGGCAATATGTAGTGGTTCCAGAGCAGGCTGAACATATATTGTCGCATGAATCGCATGCTCCTAAAGAATTCAAAATCTTTCCTTGCGGACATGGAGGCGTGCAAGTAAGAACCCCTGACAAATTAATGGGAATGTAGTATTGAGGACAAGATTCTAAGCAATTTCCTTGATATAAATTATATGGGGAAATGCAGCTTGTGCAATTAGTAGAAAGTCCTTTACAAGTAGCGCACGGTGAAGTACAATTTTTGCACGTATATCCAGAAGTAATTGATATATCCAGAGGGCAAGCGCTAAAGCAGGTATTCCCATAAGAATATTTATAATAGCCTGCACATGAAGTACAATTATTAGGCTTGTCACTGCAGGTAGCGCAGTTGGTAGAGCATGGCTGGCACTGTAAGCCATCGTAGTAAGTTCCTTTAGCGCATGCTAATTTGCAAGTATTTGGATAATGAGTAAATCCTGGATAGCATGCAGTGCAGTTCGTACTAGCATAGATACATTCTTTACAGATATAGTT
This sequence comes from Blepharisma undulans, assembly GCA_949751825.1. Lineage (NCBI taxonomy): Eukaryota > Ciliophora > Heterotrichea > Heterotrichida > Blepharismidae > Blepharisma > Blepharisma undulans. Next base: position 14,742 of record CATKHM010000246.1, read on the forward strand.
GCATTTATCACATGTCCCTATAATGCTGGAATAATAATAGCCAGCAGGGCAAGAGTGAAGGCAGGTATTATTGAACAAAAAGCCGGCATAGCAAGATGTACATGTAGTTGAAGTATTTATACAAGTTTTACAGCTATCTGAACAAGATAAGCATAAGGCACCATCGCTATTTGAGTATTCTCCGTCTGAGCATGATATGCATTCTCCCATTGTTCCTGGATGAAGAGTTAGATTAGAACATTTAGAGCATTGAGATGGCCCAGAACAAATGCTGCATGCGGAGTTGGAGCAGCTATAACACTGAATTCCATCAGAATATTTTCCATCTCCACACAAGTTGCATTTGTTTGAACTATCCAAATAATGAGTTGGTGGGAAGCACTGTAAACATTGGCCTTGAACAGAACAAACTTGACAATTTTTGTCTGTGCAATCGATACTTCCATTGAATGATGTATTTGTAGTGCTAATAGCAAATTCTTGCAAAGGTGCATTGTCCTCGTAATCCATGCAAATGCTTCATAATGAAAAATCACTGCAAGCTGTAAAATAGCAATAATAAGTATTTCACTCTGACAATTCAGTAACTATAATTGACGTATTAGTATCTGCAGAAACATTAACACAAGTTCCAGGAGCCTCGTTAAAATTGGCATCTAATTTATTTATAATATGCCATGCATAGGTAGGATTTTTGCTTAATATTTTAGAGCATGAAGTGCATATTTTACCATTGCTCGTTGATGCTGCAATAAAAGTTGCATTTTTGGGATTAATGCTCGACAAAACAATCGGAAATTTCCATGAAGGGACTGAAATTTCGCTAGCACTAAATGTAGGAGATTGACCTACAGCAATTTTGATATCATTAGCTGATTGATTTTGGTTAAAATTGTTTAAAATATAAGATGAAGAGTATAATGATTTGCTTCTGTCATAGAGAATTTCATAGGAAAATTTAAATGAGCTTGACTCTATGTATAATTTTTCATTTGATAGTCATGAAGGATTAATACCCATGCTTTTTGCTATCAAAAATCTTATATTATCTCCTTGATCTAATAATAACTCGTCAGCCTCGAAGTTTGCTGAAATTACAGAAATTTCTGAAGAAGAAGGGGTTGTAAAATTAATGATTTTTTGAGGGTTATTGCCAAGTCTATTATCAAAATAAGAAACAAAGGTATATCATGTTCCCTCCATCAGCCAGTTTAAATCAATTGATATTGTTTGGTTTGTATACACTACTTCAGAAGAGTATCATTTATTAGAGCAGTGTTCCTTATAAACTCTGTTAAAGAATGAATACGCATCAGTGTCTCCTTTCAAATTGTTAATATCGATTTCAGTGTTTTTATAATCTCTCATCAATTGCTCGCTTATAGTTAAACTGTTAACGTTCTTCTCAACCAAATCAGCAGACAAAGTGCGTAGATCATTAAAGGTAGGAATAAAATTATTTGTTAAACATGAAACGCTTCAATAAAGCACTCCATTTTGGCTTGGTGTGATATTGAAAATTGCTTCATTTCCATTTAAAATTTCATGGGAAATTATAAACTCAGGAGAAGCTTGTTCAAAGCTTGAGGAAATTTTAAGAGTTATTGGCAAAGGAGGAATAAAAGCTTCAGAATCAGTTCCTTCGAGGGTAAACGATAACATTGGTGATAATTGGTCTGTGTTGTAGCTTGAAGATATGCTTATTTGGAAATAAAGGATATTTATATCAGGCTCGAAAGTTAGAGAGCTTGGGGTAAGTGAAATATCAGTGCTTATTGAATTTATAGACAAATTTATTTTCATATCACGAGCTGGCGAATTCGATATTTTTACAGCAACTGGAACGCTTGTGTGTCCTACAAAAAGAGTTGGAATTTGAGCAATTTCTATTGGGATAACGGATGAAGTTTTATTGCATACTTCAATAATAGTTTGAGCATTAGTTTGATATATAGGGTCTGAAACCCCTTCTTGCAGGACTTCATTAAGGTTTCAATCAATATAATAGTATCCTAGAGGTGCATCAGAAAGAACTGAAATTCTAAAAGTAAATGAAGAGCCCATTTGCCATATAGTCCAATTATGAAAAGCTGAGCTGCATAGTAATTTTGAAGTAACAGCATCATTGAAGCTTATCAAGGGCGTAAATGCCAGAGATTTCGATTTAAGAGGTCAAGTTAAAGGCATGGAAATCTCAAGATCTTCGCTCTGGAGCCCTGGCAGCAATTTAAGTATCTTTTGAGGCTTATCAATATCTTCGTTGACTCTTATTGCAGTCTCATTCAATTTGAAACCTACAAAAGATGGGTTTAAAAATGGATGTGATCTTGACCACATTGATATGATTTGATTCCCACCAAAAAGTGCTACGCTGAATCTGTCACTTCACAATGAATAATCTCCAAAAATTGATTTATTTTCAATATCTCATCCTCCATTTCGTTTATATCCTCATTCAGGATTGTGAACGCCTTGAATTCTAACTATGAAAACGTTTCCACTATAATAAGGATTAGGTGGACAGTACACTCTTACAGAAGTCTTATTTCAGCTACAAACGGCATTTGCCCAGTCATGAGGTTTATACTCATCAGTTTTTTGAACAAACATATAAGAGCAAGAAATTTCAGAGTCGTCTAAATTATAAGCACTTGGAAAGAATACTAAAGTTGTAAAATCACAACAACCAACTTCAGGAATCTTAAAGTAATAATTCGTAACAGCACCTATTGTTGGGTTATCCAGACTCACCTTTTTTAAATCAACTAAACTAGGCACTCCTCCCACTCCTAAAGTGGTGCTTGAGTATCCATATGCTTTTATTCAGTTTTGAGCATTATAATGGAAGATATTGAAAGTATAAGCTGATGGTGCCGGATTTCAGATTCTATCTATAGTTATATCTAAAGGATCGCCAGGGTTTTTATTGATGCCAATTCCAGATGCCATCAGATATCAATGATCAGGATTGCATATGAGGCTACCAAGTGATGATGAGCTGCAAGGAAGGTACAAGAGATTTGGGGAGCAATCACTATAAGTGACATCTCCTATATAAGGATTAAATGCTTTAGCAAATTGGATAACAAAATAGTCCCCAATCTCTACAGATTCAGCGGAAGTAAAGTAAAAAGTATAAGAAGTCATATGCCCACTATTGAGAATGCCATTATATGCAATAGAAGAAAGAGTGACAACTGATGTTGTTTGAGGTCTGATAGTAAAAAGAAATCCAGGAGCTGGATCTGCTGTAATTATAATATCATTTCAATAGGTCGTAATCTGGATTCCAGATGAAGTTTGTCCAGAATAATTAGGCAAAATTAAGTTGGATTCAATATAAACTTCAATCTTCGTAAATGCAGGAATTCGAACGTTAGTAATAAGCTGAACAGTTCCATCTATATATTTACATGATAAATAATCAAAACTAGAATAGCATATCTCTTGAATTCATATTACAGTGTCAATTCATTGGGCAAATCCACAATAAATTTCCACAATGCTCCCAATTGGAAGCATTTTTGTAAGAGAAAATGCAAAAGAAATGTCAACAACTTTTCCTGGAATGTTAGGATAAGCAAAGGCAGTAAGCTGAGATGTTTTACCAATAGGAGAGCTTTCAGTTAAGGCAACACTTTGGTTAAGATGAGCTCCATAATCTATATAATTCCCATGCGAATCCAGAGTGTAAATTACCTGCGCACAGTTAGCAGTTCCAGAGCCAATAGAAGCTGGAGGAAGAGTATGATCAATAAAAACTCTAATAGCACCTATAGAAACTGCAGAAAATCCTCTCAATTCTAATTCCCCTGTTATGATATTTACAGAGCATTCCGCATGTGTATCTGAATCATAATCAGACAAATCAGGAGAATAGCATGAATCAGGATCAGTGAATTTCCAGCTAGAATCCAAAGAAATATGAATAATACCATCCCCAGGAATCTCATGGGTTGTGTTAAAAGTAATAATCATAGTCACATCAACAGAGTCAGGTCCTCTTACTGAGATTGAAAGTGGCATACAAGAGCTATATGAAATCGTTCCAGGATATATATAAATATTAAATGAATAGGAAGCATCACAGCTTGCCCCAAGGCCATAATTTTGTGAATTTATTAGAAAGATTCCCATAGAAACTGGTGTAGGAGAGTGAGCAGACACGTGATTAGCTGCTTTAAGTCCAAGGATGGTGAGAGTTTTCGCAGTTGAGTTTGATAAAAAAATAGAATCAGTTCCTTTAATTATTATGAATGAACCGTCAAAATAATCTCCTCCTGGCGAGGTTTTGAATAAATTCTGGCATTCAATTTCTCCCAAGATTAGGGTTTCTGATACTGCATTAAATCCTTGAGGAAGAAGAACTCCAATGTAATCTCCTACCCCAGAAGAAGGTTTTGTATTTTGTAGAATCAGGTTTGTAATACTCAAGGAACCAGAAGCACCTACTTCGAAGGATTCAAAAACCGCCGGTTTGGCTCCAAATTTTGTTAAATCACTTCATCATGTGCTATATTCTATTCTGAAAATCATCATTTTCGTTGATGGATCTTTTGGAGTTACGTAAAACAGAGATGTAGTAGACGAAAATCAACTTACAAAGTTTGTATAATTTGGAATATATACCTCTATAGGTGCTGACTTTGCAGTAAGATTTCCTAGCCCTGTCATTATGAGGTTGTTTTCGCCAATCTTTGTAGCCCTAAGAGAAGCAGTGGAATTGGAATAAACTGGAATAGTGTCTCCTATATCGACTCCTCTGAATGTTATGTACCATGGTAGATCTATCTGGATTTGAAACAATTTTTCTTGTGATGTGAAATCAAAGCCAGCATATAAAGGAGTAAAAATATGATATAATGGGATGCGAGGTGTAATATCCATGCAAAGTGGAACCGTTCTGAACTGTGATGAACTCACAGGAGCAGTCTGAATGACAGAAAAAACATAGCTCCCAATGTCCACAAGTGTCCCTGTAACTGCTTTTGCCCATATTTCATAAAAAGTTGCCAAGTTGGACTGAACCATCGGAAGAGAAATGGTTGCTGATGAAGAACTGGGAGGGCCACCAAAGCCAAAAATGTAATACTGGTTGCTAAATGGAATGCAGCCAGGGCTGATATTATTAAAATATACAATAATTTCTCCAGAGTTCCCAGGAATAGTTCTATGATAATTTTTAGAATTGTCAGTATATGTATTTATTGTCACACTACTACTGCCAGTTAAATCATCACAAGCATAATAATCAACAGACGTGCCTCCGATATAAGATTGAGTTAACTGAACAGAAGAATTTGAGAATGGGATCATAATTTTTAGCAAGGTGGTTTCATTTCACTGATTAAGAACACCCGGCTGTGCCATGAAAAATAGATAATAATTACGATCTAAAATCGCTCCTGCCTGGAGACTGCTAGTATAGCGTCCTTTTGAAAAGTAGCTATCTATGTTTGGGTATATATTCGAATCATAGGCATGATATTTCAAAGTCTTCATGGCTGCATTTGTAACATTGACAGGCCATAACAAGTAATCAGAAGAAGAGTCGATCATGCTGCTATAAGAGTTATCTGTGCTCACTATTGACGCTACTTTTGCTTCAATTGAAATCGTAGTCAGCAAAGTTATTTCAAACACACGGGGAGGCTGTTTAGCCTGCCCTACATAAATTCCAGCTGATGTCGAGTTATTAATATAACAGCTCGCTCCTTTAATATACGTATTTAAATAGCACTGGCCACTCACGGCACTTTCTCCATTGAGATCTTGCCACCATCTGGGGGATTGAATATCGACATTTTTAAAGTTAATAGTAATCCTGCCATCTCTGGGAATTTCATGGTTTGTTTCAAAAGTAAGCTTTGTGAATATTGTTGTTCCTTCTGCAACCTCAGTGGCTGGAATTGAATTAATGGGCTTTCATTCTTTTAAAGTCAACGACCCTGGCAGAATATTTATATCCAATTGCGAGTCGCCACGCCACTTTCATTCAGCTGTTCCCCATCTTCAAATATATATTATCCAAGCTGAGCTTGTCTGAGTGAATAAAGGTAAAGTGAAACCAGAAACCCTTATTATAGCTCTTCAGCTTGTTTGATACACATCATCAATCCCATAAATGTACACGCTTTTTTGCGAAACCCCTTCATTATCTGGGTAAATGCTATTTCAAGGGTTGCTACTTGATGATGAAACACATGATAAATTATGATCACGATTAAGTCCATAGAGGAAGTTTTCTTTTCCTAGAGGGCTGACAGAACTGCAGCTAATATTAGCAGAAATCCCTCATGAGCTTTCAGGCCTAATTTCAATCGTATCATATTTTCATAGAGGCATCCCAAGATCAATAATAAAAAGCAGCTCAATTGGAGACCCAATTTTGTTACTATTAGAGTTGCCTGCAGATTGCATTGAAAAGCTTCCATAAGATCACCAATAGCAATTCACATGTAAGAATGTGAAGACATAGTTAACTTCATATATCTGGCCTGTTATTGAAGACTTGGTAGCAAGCCCAACAATCACAGGGTTGCCGCATCAATCACGTTGAGAAACTGAAATGATATTGTCTTGATTTCCTATTATGTCCATTGAATACGATCCTCAAAGTTGATTATTAATAATAACCTGGAGAATGCCATTTAGAATCGTTGTGGAAGGTCTGAAGTAAATTTTCAATGCAGGTGATAATCCATGAGCTGTTTGGAAGAGCTGAACTGGAGTACTACATCAGGTGTCTTGAGGTCAAATAATCATTCCAGGATCTATACTTCCATCTTTTACACCGATTGTAGCGCTCTGAATTGGTCTATATAAGAAGAAAGACAAGAAAATAAAAATCAATGCCATTATAATTTTTTGTATAATTTATTAAAAAATGTAGTAAAAATCACTTTGTAAATGTCAATTTATTAATTTTAAAGTCAGTTATTAAAATTCTATGAAATTGAAGTGGGAAAGCCAATATCTTATCTATGAGACAAAGAATATCATGATATAGTCTAAAAATAATTGAGCAAGTACTAATATGTATTTAATTGCAAATGCATCACAATTCATAGTACAAATTTTAGTTATGTGAATTATACCTCAAAATTTTCTCTTTTAATTCAGTATAATTTGTTGTCTCTCTGCTTAATGATTTTGAAAATAGATTTACAATTTGAGCAAATTATTTTCAAATCCAATTATAGATAGGGCAAAAAGTACTGAATTTTAATGTTGTAATTAGAAATTAATTTAATTTCTTTAGTTGAAAATTTTATTAAAATTCTGAGAAAATAGCACAATCATAAAATTGCAATCTTATCTAAACCTGCTTATAAATTATTTGCTGAATTTAGGCAGCCTATTAATTTTGAAATACCAATAAACTTATGACTCTTTATTTGATATTTTATTCCTTTTTGTAAAAAAATCTACAGCATCTTTTGATTCAGTATAAATAATTTGTCAGGGAAGCGATTTAAAATTTCGATGCTGGACTATTTATTGCATTGACTACTCGGCTAAAGATAATTGCATATTTTAGAATAAATTATCTTTAGCATATACAAACAATTTGCATAGAAGATTTATTCTTATTTGAACCTCAAGACTAAATATGTGAAATTATTTTTTTATTTTGATTGATTACAAAATAATTTCGTAACTTAAGATAATATTTTCATTATGAAAGCCAATCAAGTCATATTAACTATACACTTGAATTGGAATAATAGTGCGAAAACCGAATTCCATGATTTTCCAAAAATAATTCAGCTCTGTTGAGATTTATATTCCTATCTATAATGCTTTTCGCTACAGCTCATTGATGGAGTCTGCTTTTGTTGACATGCTGGTATTTCTTTTTTCATTCAGAATTAATTTCTCGACCACTTATCATGCTCATCGGATTTCGATGAACACTGATAGCTGGTAACTTCCCGTAAAGGCTTTCTTTAATCCTTATTGGTTTTGCTTTATTTTTAAAAAGAGGCGAGGAGCATTTTGATCCAATTGGACTAAAAACTGAAGCAATCTCAAATTTTGTTTTTTCAAGCTCTTCCAGCACATCAAAACTTCCATTCCTTGAAAGTGAGCAGCTGCTTTTATGATTATTCTGTTTTTTCATATATCCAAGATTTTAATAATCAGATTTTTCTCAAAACAATGGCCGAATCTAAATTTTTTGCTAGATAATAATGATTTCTAGTTATAATTATGTCATTAAGAAGCAAAATTACTTTGAATTTGAGTTTTCGCGAGATCCAAAAACCTTCACCTGAATATATACAAACGACAACGAAAATCCTTCCATCCCTCAGCACCAAAAGAAATTTCAGAATCTCTCCTAACCGTCCTAGTTTGACATCAAGATTTGGGAAATCAAGTCAATTTACAAAGCGATCAATTGATCGCTTTTTTAAGGACAATTCTCTTGAAAAATCAAGCCCAATTAGGCTGAAAAGTAGTGAAGCTGTAAGAAGAAATAAACTCACCTATGCATTAGATGTAAATTTTTAGTCAGATAGCTCGAACTAAAAGAAGCAAAATAGAAAATGAAATCAAACAAGAAACTGAGAGAATGAGATCTTATAAAGATATCATACTTTCAAGAGAATTATTGCGGATAAAAAATAATAACGCTGCTCTGGTGATACAAAAACATGTGAGAGGCTTTATAACAAGAAAAAGAATTGAGTCGAAAATGATGGAATTATGGAAAAATAAATTGGATAAATCAATTGAGTTTTTAGATAAAGAAGTCAAAAATATTTATATAAGGCTTGGGAGAGGAATCATTGATAAAGTGATTTTGATACAAAAGCATGTGAGAGGGTTCTTGAAAAGGAAGAAATTTAGAGATGCCGTAAACAAATTAAGAGAAGCAAAGCTCTTGTTAAGAGATAAGGCTGTCAAAAAGATAATTTCTTGGATAAGAACTATGGAATGCATAAGAAATGCAAGAGAAATAAAAGAAAAGGATAAAAAAATAATTGAGATAAGAGAAAAACTGTTATGGATTAGAATTAAGCAGCTATGATCAAAAAGAAAGTTTAATTGGACAGCAATTAAAAAGAAATATGAACTATTAGAGCAAACCGTAACAACTGAAAGTAGCCGGTCTAAAACAGCTCAATTGCTGATAGCACCAATGGTTTACGAAAGAACAAAAAGTAAAAATTCTTACCATGGGCCAATGAGAAAATCAAACAGCAAAATGAGCCTTGATATGACTCCAAGGAATATCAAAACACCTGGAGCGTCAGATTTAACTCCAAAGAGCAGACTTGAGAATCTTCTCATTCATAGGTCTTTTGAAAATCCAAAAGCAATCTCATTTGCATCTATGGCTGGAGACTGAGTCAACTCTTCCATCAATTCTAATAAATGAGATCAACAACTATCAAATGAAATTATCCCTGAGAGAAAGGAACAAAAACCAGTGGAAATAAGCCAAGCTGAAGTTAAAGGGGCCGCTAGATTAAAAACTACAGATTCAAAGCCTTTATATAGAAATAAAACAGCATCAAAGATAAATTCAAATAATTCTGCTTCAGAAAGGCCGAAAACTCAAAAGTTTCAACGAAAAGTTGATGCTGCTGATAATTCTAAGAAAAAACATTAATGTAAAATATGATAGCAATTTATTCTAATTCCTATTTATCTGGGATTATTCTTAATGGTATTCGTAAAATCCTCGACCTGCTTTCTTCCCAGTCCATCCAGCAGATATATATTTATTTAGGATTTTTGAGGGTTTGAATCTTTCATCTCCGAGTTTGTGATAATATTTCTCTAATATTGCATACAGATGTTCAAGCCCCAATAAATCTGCGAGCTCAAAAGGCCCAAATGGGATTTTTGTTTCTGATTTCGATTTTTCATCAATGTCTCTAATATTTGACAAATCTTCTTTAACATGGTATGCACTTTCATTTATGAAGGCATACATATCTCTATATCTATTGAATCCCAAATTGTCGCATACATATGAAGGTTGAAATTTTATAGACTCAACAAATTCTTTGGCTTTGTGAGCTGTGGCATGAGATGTTTGAAGGCCGGGCTTTATAATAGCATGGCCATCTTCTAAGCAATTTTTGAAACCTACTCATTTTAATGATAATCCGACTATTCTTTCTGGATGCTGAGTATCACGCGCTATTTGTGTTATTGGATACTTCGCAGAAGTGCTTGCAATAATAGTATCATTTCTAACAATGTTTTCCAGGTTTCTAATTACAGTAAGCTTTGCATTTAAATCATCATGCATACATTCAATTACAAAATCAGATGCTTCAAGAGCATCTATTTTAACTGAAACAGAAATTCGTTGAGGAATTTCATATAGCTCTTTATCAGAAATTGTCTCCGAAATTTGCATACTCATCAGTAAGTTTTCAATGGAAAGATTCGCATATGATAAATTTTCTTCACAGGTATCAACCAATTTTACATTGAATTTTGCATTGCGACTTGCAAGGAGAGCTATTCGGAGACCTTTCTCTCCAGCTCCCAAAATACCTAAAAGCAGCCCAGGTTTCATATTTATAAAAAGAATATAAAAAAGTATGGATTTTAGCAACTATTTGAAAAGAAAGAGATGCTCTTCAAACACTCCTGTGAAGAATTTCAAAAAGTCCAATTCAGGCCTTATTTTAACACCAATATGCATTACTTTCCCACAAAATGAATTGGCAATAAAATATACGATTTCGATGAACACAATTTTGGAGGATACTGTAAAGGAAAACTCATACTGCTGAGACGAAGCTTATGATTTGAATTTTGCAGAGTGTTATAAAAAGGAGTTGGAATGAGTGAAAGAGTTATCAAAAAAATCAGAAAATGCAACAAACGAGATTAAAGATTTGAATTTTGATGTTGAAAATTTAAGGGCAAAGCATTT
>CATKHM010000247.1:2479-25615 GCA_949751825.1 Blepharisma undulans
GGAAATCTCAAGCCGCTGCAGGCCAACATCTTTCGCCTCAGTGAAATCAATCCTGCACCTTTATATCAAAAAGCTTATTTCCCTTAGAAATCCGATTCCTACACAAATCAAGAATCTTTTCTGACGTCGAAATAGCAAAAATCACAATAGATATTGGCCAGTCAAGCCGCAAAAAAGGTGCCAGTTGATGGAATTTAGCAGACGGTTCTGGAAGGGTTTTATTGTGCTATATATGAGACCATGCAGAAGAGACGCGAAATTCTGGGGTCGATTATAAAAAATTAATACAAGAGGTGGAGCTTGAAAAAGAAGAAGTCAAATTTTATAAGAAAAAAACGCAACAAAAGCTATGGAATTTAAAAATTGAGCATAATTCGTGCAAAAAACATATAAAAAAAGCCACGAATACTGAGGAAAGTACGCATTCAGATACGGAAGAAATGAATTTTAAAAGCCCAAGAACCAGTTTTGGGCGAAATGTTGGGAAAATTGAAAGAATTAGGGAAGAAAGAGAAAAAATAAAAAATGAGTATAAAATGATGCTGGAGATAAGGAAAAAAGCGGCAAGAGAGTATGAAGAAATTATGAAAAAGAAAGCAGTAATGAGAAGGGAAATGGAAAATAAAGGGATGCCAAGAAACAGCTCTGAAGAAAGAATAAGCCAAAAAGAAGAAATTTTAAGCAAATACAGTGAAATAAAACAGGTAAAAATGACTTTGAAAATGAAGGAAACTATTATAGAAGAGGATACACATACAATTATGAGCATGCTTGAACAAATCCAAAAAGAGCGTGAAGAATTAGATTTAAAAAGGAGTGCAGCAGCTATTAGAGTGTAATATCTATGATAATTTAAAAGAAAATTAATAAATATTTTATAATTTATTATCTTCTGAATTAAGTTTTTTGTGATCATCCATAGGCAAAAGTGCTGGTAAAATTAATAATTTTGAAAATCGTTTTCTTTCATTATTTAGATATGGAAAATAATAAAAGAAAAATAAAAGGCATAAAGCAATTGAATATGTCGCTGTGATTATTATGATATTGTCTAGCTGACTGTTTATTAAATCTTTTGAATTTTTGTCTACTAGAAGAAATTCCAATCCTATTTCTTCTTGGATAGCAAGCACATAATCGACATATCTCGAAATATCCAAATAATCAACAGTTTTTTGCTTAGAAATATTATATGCATCAAAAATTGCAGAACTTGCAGCTGTAGCAGTTCCATAATGCAAACCAGTAAAATTTGAGTCCAAGCTCTCATAAATCCTTTTCATTAATTTTTTTGACATTATATCTTCATACTTATCACTCCTCAATTCTCTGCTTTTTTCATCAAATAATGAAATAGATTGCTGAAACATCACATTGGAGTTTGAAAATTCATATAAATTAGGAAAAGTCTGAGAAAGGTAAGGAACCATCAAATCCCTTGCAAAGAAACTGACTCTAGTAAGCAGTCCTCTTCTTATATTGAAGTTACTTAATATTTTAGGTCGATCAATCATTGATTTTTCACATTTTTGGTAATAAAAATACACAACAAGATAATAAGATGCAGTTATTGCAAAAAAAGCCAATAATCTTCATATATATTTTCTATTGATATCAGTTTTTATTTTTGAATGACTATGGATATTTCTCGGGTCATTTTCTATATTTTCTGAGCTGAAATCAATTCCATGGCAAGCAAAAAGCCTATCAATTGCTTCTCTTTTTAATTTTATCAAAGACACTTGTGAGTTATTCAGCATAAAATTCCAAAAATCATCATAAGATTTGCTAGCCATCACTATATACCCAATTATAACTGCCACAAAAAGTGCTAATAAGCAGACCCCACTCACCAGAAGTGCTCCAATATTACTTCCAAATGTATTCACCCTATCAATTTCACAGTCCACTAACCCTTTCATCGTCAAATTTGAATACTCATAAGAAAAATCAGCACTATTTATAATAATAAACCTCACATATTTCATAAAATCCTCACTTTTATTGACAGCCAAAATCAAGTTTTCTCACTAAATTTCTCTTACATTGTAAATAAACTTATCGACCACGTTATAGAGATTTTCTTTTGTTATCTCGGGTGGGGTTTTATCAAAACTTCACATAGGAATTGTAGCTTTTCTCACAATTTCTGAGCGAGAACAATAATTTCATTGATCATAATCAGTAAAAATATAGTTTTGAACACTAAGCAAATCATTAGCCATTTCTTGGGCTTCTTCTAAACGATGTGTTTGCTTATAAACCCCACCTACGATTTCTCTATGCAAGACTCTTGCTAAATCTGAAGAAACACTTAAATCATATAATAATTGACCTAAATGGGTAAAAATTGATAGAGAAGTTGTATGGGAGACATCAGTTATCATATATGACAAAATCGCGATTACTGTGATAATTACCGATAAAATCTAAATTATTTTTACTGTAAAAAACAGCACATATTGAAGCACTCTTATTCTCAATTTTGAAGAGATTATTAATCTTTGTGCATATCCTATATAAAAATTACTTGCTCTTGCCGAAAGCTGATTTATTTCATTTACACTGGTAGCGCCTGATTTTTCATCAAAAGTATCAAGTTCTCTGCTTTCCCCTACAAAATTGCTAACTTGTGTAGGCATTTCTGAGTCTTCTTTTATAGATTTCGATAAAGACGTTATAAATTGATTGACTGTATGATGCCTAACTCTTGAAGCTTTCCTCACAATTTTTTTTTCAATAATTTGTGATGGCTCCTCAATGTCTTCAATTATAGTAGAATTTCCATAAAATTCGACCTGGTCAGGGTCTTGTCCATCTTTTCATTTTTCTATTTCTTTTTCGTCATGAACAATCATAATAAAATGAAGAATATGTGTAGACATTTGTTTTGTTGTGTGGATAATGGCTACCTCTCTATCTTCAAAAGGGACTAGTCACGGCTCAAAAGGCTCCATACGATTAAATTCAAGCATTGGGAATAAATCTGATATATATTTATTCCTCACAGAAGAAATTCCTGAATCTACCCATAATGTGAAAAATTCTGAATGGCAATAAATTTGCCCATCTTCAGAAATTAATGCAATTTCTCGCGTTGAAATTTTCTCTTTAAAAGATAGCAAAAAATAAGCGTGATTGTGAAAAGCTGTGAGTTTTATGAGGATATTGCATTCACGGAGATGGCCATGGGTGGTTAGGAGGGGGAGATTTTTGTGATAGGGGATGTCAATGCTGTGGCAATTTAGAAAATAATTTTTTAGATATTCTTCGTGCTGGATATTGTAGGGAGGGATGATGAAATTGTTGAAGGAAACTCCAAATGTGTCGGTTACTGAGGTTTTTAGTATTTGGGCAGCTTTTTCATTTAGGTAAACAATTGCACCGAGAGAGGTATTTGAGGCAGAAATTAGGATCGTTGCGATATCTTTTCCGTATCTTTCAAGTTTTTTGTCTTCTGAATGCAAATTATATAGATTAATGCCATGCTTTTTTCTATTAATAACCAAAGCTTCTTCATGATTTCTTAGAATGTTATCTAAAAAACTCCCATAAAGTTCAAAAGCTTCAATATTTTTATATTTTTCAACTATCCCTTTATACTCTTTTTTGATTTCGGTAATATAGTCATAGCTCTGATGGGCTAAATGCAGAAGCTTAGGAAGCTTTGGCGTTCTGGAAGAAAATTCTGCTCTTAATTCTACTAAAATACAGCAAAGTTCTTCATCTTTTGTTTTTACCTTGCTAAGCTCTGTTAAATATTCCAAATAATTTGTGTCAGGAAAATTTTGGCATTTTCTCTCAATTAGCCAATTAAATAGTCTTCATTCTTGAGCGTCTCCTTCAAAAGTGGAAGGAATTCCTCCTATTTTTGCTAATTTTACTCTTGCTAGTCTTTCATCTTTTATAATATACAGACAAAAATTAAATTCCCAAATTACAAATAATTTTGATTTACCAAACTGTTTTCCTTTGGAAAATTTTGCAAATAAATCAAGGACGTTGTTTGTGTCTTCGAGATTTTTGTCGACTAATAAATGCCGAAATTTTTTTTCAAAATCAAATTGGTTTCTTATGTCGTTACTTCTTGTGTGGAGGGTTCTGTATAAGTGGAGGACATATTTGACGATAAAAGCGAGGATTAAAGGCTGGAAAAAGATATTCATTCATAAGATTATGAGGGAGTTATCTAAAATCTCACCGAATAAGAAAATTAATAAAATTCCAGAGACTGCTGATAGTTTGATAGCTTGAATTGAGTTTTCTATAAAATTATAATAAGGCAAAAATTTTAGTGTCACTATGAGAATATAAAATGATATAATAAACGAAATAATTTGGTACTCAGTTTGATAATCACCTAATGACACATATAAAAAGCATGTCAAAGCATAAAATCCAAGCCTTGTCAAATCAATTTCAGCGCAACATCTTGCTTTTAAATTTTCTTTTGACCTTGAATGTCTCACATCACATGAAAAAACTTCTGAAAAAAATTTAATTAATAACAGGAAAATAAGCAAAATAAGTGAAATAATTCCACCAAAAATTCCATAATCAAGCGAATCTCGTGTTGAGTTATCATATTCAATCACTTCTCTTTCTGTTATAATTGAATATTTAAAAACCATTATCATTATCATTAAGCTAGGGATAAAGCAAACTGTTGTAAGCGGCATACTAATTTTTCTGGGTAAATTCGTAACAATATTTGGTGGTTCTTTCTCAATATATATAAAAATTCCAAAAACTACAAAACAAATTATACAAGTTCCAATAAGTCCTATTGTGCCATAAAAACAAATATCTTGTGCTCCATACTCAAAACAAAGCTCATCATAACTAGCCAGCCCAATCATTTTCCAATATAAAGAATATGATTCTCATTCAGAAACTCCAAAATTCGGGTATCATGTCAATGATATCAGCTGCAGCATTAAAATTAAGTTTGTTACGATTTCGACAAAAAGCTGATGGTTTAGCTTGATTTTATGACTATATTTAAGCTTAAAAAGTGTTGAAAAAAATCCAAATGTGTAACATTTTAATCTGCTTTCAAATATTGGCTTTGTTAAGAATCCTTGGATTTCTGAGGTTTCATTGATTTCTAATAATTGGTCTTCAAACATAATTTTTATTGAAGAATAATATCTAAATAAAGACTTTGTGGAGAAATATTAGGTTATGGATAAAATATTTTAAAAATGATTTGTCTGGATAGATTAATTAGATATTAAAGAGTATTTTATAAGAAAATTTAGATGCTAAAAGAGGATCAGTGAAATAGGTAAGATGGATTTGAAATCCAAAATTTAGGAAAATTCCTGGATTAAGAACATAAAATCTTTATCATTGCGCGTTAAAATTTTCCAAAAATATGAAATAAATAATTATCTTTATTATTCTTATAACTAAAATTTCATCCAAGAAAATAGTATTTCTAATTAAAATATAAAATGCAGCGAATTTAAAATTTATGAAGAGATTATATCAAATAGAGTATTTTCCATATAACTCTATTTAGTAATTTTTTTTACTCTATATTTATATAGAATTGCTGAATGTAATAATCTTAAAAGTCATCTTCTCATTCTTATTCACAAAATGGGCTGTTTAATACCTTTGAATGATAAGATTTCATCACACAAAACTTGCTTCAATTCAAATAACGTTTTTAATTGCCTAATACTCATAATTATTTTTATTATTAAACTAATTGAATATTATTTTCTCATTAAACAATTTTTATTTTTTAGAAATAAGAGCACAAGGCAGCAAAAAGCATTCGTATAGCTATTAAAGTATTAATTTCATCATTATTTTATTTGCTATCATGAAGCAATTTTAATTAGATTCATTAAATTTTTTAGATTTAATTATTTATAAAACCAAATAATTAATAAAATAGCACTACATAGCTTTTTCAACTTGCATTTTTTTATTCTCCTCCATCGGTAAAAGCAGTGGTAAAACCAGCAACCTTGAGAGTTGCTTGATTTCATAATTTAAGTAAGGTAAATAATAAAAGAAAAATAAAAAGCACAAAGCAATTGAATAGCAAGCAGTGCATATAATAATATCTGAAAGCTGCCTATTTATCAAATCCTTTGAATTCTCATCAACCAGCATAAATTGTGAACCAATTTCATCCTCAATTTTATTTATAAAATTGATATATATGATCATAAACGTATTATTTGGAGGAAACATTTTTGTTATATAGCGAGCGTCAAAAATAGCTGCGTGATTTGCCGCTCGTGATCCAAATTGCAAGCCTGGCACAGTAGAATTTATCTCTTCAAAAATTCTATCTAAAAGTGTTTTTGACATTAAATTTTGATATTTTTCCTGCTGCAATTCGTCCATTTTTGTATCAAGCAATTCAAGACTATTAGCAAGAATTGTATAAGAATTAGAATATCCATATAAATCTTTGAAATTTTGATATAAATAAGGTGTGTATATATCTTTTGCAAAAAAACTTAGAAAACTAAAATTAAAATAAGTCTTTTTTAAAGGCAAATTGGTTGAGTAAAATGGCTTAGTGACTTTTCATTCATATAAAACATGTAATATCGAATGCAAGATTTGTCATCGTTGCATCCAATATGTATTGCATCTTTGTTATATGAATAATAAATTTGGGAACTGTAAACGATTATTGAGTCAGCAATTCGCCTTCAAGCAGTATCACTTCCAATTTCGCTTTCATAGATTGATCCAGGGTATTCCACCAAGTAAAGTCTTTCGAAATTTATAAGTAGCTTTACCTTGTCGTTTGCAAAGTCATAAGGAATTTCAGTGAAGTCATTTCCAGATATCGAATATCTCAGCAGTCTTGAATTCTTATATCCAGAAATCAAAAGATTCTCATCAAACACTACATTATGGCAATGGCAGTCATTTTGCGACATTGGAGTTAATTGAATTCACTTATCTAATTCCAAATCAAATCTCTCTGATAGAGGTAAAGAGCCATTATTTCATCCTCCAAAGCAATAAACATTTTGATTGAAATAGATACATGATGAGTAAGCACAAGGAGTTCCAGATGGCAGTGTTTGAACTTCGAAATCCTCATCAATTATCAAAGTAATCCCAGAAGCTAAACCATTACCAAAACAGAACAATTCACCATTTGGCAGCTGAGTTATGCATGTGCCTGCGTCTAAAACTTCTGGAGTTTTTAACACTTTGGTTTCTTGTATTCCAATCTCAGAGTTATAAATACATAAATTCGTTCTGTTGTTATCATTTTTTATAAGATAAATAGATGACTTTTGTTGATACGTGTCAATATAATCTCGATAAGCTTCTATAACTGCTGGATCATTAAGATTAGTATTGCTTTCATAGCTTGAACAAGTACTTCTGAACACCTGCTCTAACTCTCGATCATTTGGTCTCTTCAAAATCTCATCTCTTTCCTCTATTAATTTTTTTTTTATTATCATTATTTCTTCTTTTTGTTTGGAAGTTAACTCTTCAGTTGTGCTTATAATCTCTGAATTAAACAAATCTACCTTTTTTTTTGTCTTTAGTTCGATCTCTTTTTTTCAATCTTCAAACTCTTTTCTATTGATTTCATTTTCATGAATCAGGCCACAAATAGATGATTTGATGCTTTCAAGTTCAAAGCTTGTTGAGGATATAGTTTTATTTTGCTCTTGTAAATTGCTTTCTATTTTAGCGAGTTTGTTGTCTAAATATACTTCAAATTTGTCTTTGATAAAGCATTCAATCATTTTCTCGATTTTTTCATTTAATCAACAAAAAGTTTTTGTGCTGTCATATCAATCTGGACTGTCTGGAATTATCATTTTCATTTTCTTAACAGCTTCCTCAGGATCTAAACTCAACAGTCCTAAAATAGGATCTTGCTCTAATTTTGATATTCTCTTAGCATGAGAGATCTTTGTCAAACAAGAATCTAGTTCAGTCAAACTGGAGTCCAAACTTTTTATAGTTTCGCTTAAATTTCTTTCTGAATCAAGAAGACGTTCGTTGAATGACGCTGAGATCTTCTTTTTAAACTTTTCAAACTTTAGTTTTTCCCTGGTCAGAAAGGCAAGAACAGCTTCTTTTGTCCCTTGGCATGGCTCTATAAAAATAGACTGGCACGTATGAGTTCTATTTTGCAATCTTAAATGCTTAAGAGTATGCTGTGCACAGAAATAGGTGGCAGGAGAAGTGCATTGACATACAGAATCAACCTCATTCATGCACTCTGGCTCAAAACAACTCTTCACCTCCATTTACAATTATTATAATGATTGACTCACTTGCAGTTCAAATTATATCATATGAAAGTATAAAAATCAGCTTATTTAATTCAAATCTATTTGATTTTAAATCTTTTTTGAAGGGCATTGCAAAAACTTGCTTATTTTTCTCAGAATTTTAATGTATAAAATAAAAAATGAAAATAAAGTTGATAAAGTTTCCAAATATCATGTGAGTACTCAACTAAGCCAAATCTGTGAGCGGATATATCATATGACGCCAAAAACTCAGTAATATAATTAAGCTTCGATGCTGTTTTTAATTTTATTCAAAATTCTGTTAATTTATCTATTGAATAAGCGCTTAATTAAATGTATAATTTAATATTTCATAATATCTACGAAATTGCTGAATCTATTTAAAATAATTAATTACAAATTAAATTATATAAAATATTAACATCCCTAATTTATTGTTATCAAAAAATTACTTATTCAAGATTTTCATTATACAAAGGACACTCTGTGTTTTATTTCTCAGTACTAATCACTCTCTCAAGCATTTTTCATGAAAAATATTGCTGAATTTAGTGATTTTCATTTTTTCCTGCTCAAATTCTTTAGAGCATATTACATCAAATTGCTGGATATGATAATCTTAAACAATTATCTTCTCATAATAATCACAAAATAGGCTATTTAATACCTTTTAATGATAAGATTTCATTGCATAAAATTTTGCTTCAATTCAAATAAATAATTTTAATTACTTAGTAACTCACAATTATTTTTATTATTTAATTAATTGAATATTATTTTCTCATTAAAAAATTGTTTTTATTTTTTAGAAATTCGAGCATGAAAGTGGCCAAAAGCTTTCAAAGTATAAAATTCACAGCATTTTTTGATTTGCCTGTCATGAAGCAATTGATGAATACTTAAATAATTGGGCTCATTAAATTTTTTAGATTTAATTATTTATAAAACCAATTAATTAATGAAATAGCACTACATAGCTTTTCCAAATTGCATTTTTTTATTCTCCTCCATCGGTAAAAGCAGTGGTAAAACCAGCAATCTTGAGAGTTGCTTGATTTCATAATTTAAGTAAGGTAAATAATAAAAGAAAAATAAAAAGCATAAAGCAATTGAATAGCAAACAGTGCATATAATAATATCTGAAAGCTGCCTATTTATCAAATCCTTTGAATTCTCATCAACTAGCATAAATTGTGAACCAATTTCATCCTCAATTTTATTTATAAAATTGATATATATGATCATAAACGTATTATTTGGAGGAAACATTTTTGTTATATAATAAGCGTCAAAAATAGCTGCGTGATTTGCCGCTCGTGATCCAAATTGCAAGCCCGGCACAGTTGAATTTGTCTCTTCAAATATTCTATCTAAAAGTGTTTTTGACATTAAATTTTGATATTTTTCCTGCTGCAATTCGTCCATTTTTTTATCAAGCAATTCAAGACTATTAGCAAGCATTGTATAAGAATTAGAATATCCATATAAATCTTTGAAATTTTGGTATAAATAAGGTGTGTATATATCTTTTGCAAAAAAACTTACCCGGGTTAATAAAGCTCTTCTGAGATTAAAATTGCTTAATAGTTTAGGTCTATTTATCATTGATTTTTCACAGTTTGTGTATAAGTAAAAATACATCAAAAGGTAATAAGATGCAGCAATTATCACAAAAATCATTACTTTTCAAATATATTTGCTATTCAGATCCGTCTTTATTTTTGAGTTTTTGTGGATATTTCTTTGATCATTTTCTACATTTTCTGATTTATAATCGATTCCATGATAAGCAAACAGCCTATCAATTGCTTCTCTTTTTAATTGTAATAAAGACATTTGTGAGTTATTTAGCATAAAATTCCAAAAAGCATTATATGATTTGTTAGCCATAATAATATACCCAATAATAATAGCAAAAAACACTATAATTGCCCATATCCCACAAATTAAAAATACCCTGATATTTGTTCCAAATGAATTTACCCTCTCAATTTCGCAGTCTACCAATCCGCTCATCGTCAAATTGGAATATTCATAAGAAAAATCAATGCTATTTATGACGATATATTTTACGTATTTTATATAGCTCTCATTTCTATTGACTGCTAAAATCAAGCTTTCTCACTAAATTTTTTTTACATTTAAAATAAATTTGTCGACAATATTATAAAGATTTTCTTTTATAAGCTCAGGCTGATTTTTATCTAAATTTCATGCAGGAATAATAGGTTTCATGACAACTTCTGAGCTGGAGCAGTAGCTTCATTGGTCATAATCAGCAAAAATAAATTCCTGGACACTTCGCAAATCGCTGACTAATGCTTGGACATCATTTAAGCGATTTGTTTGTTTATATAGTCCTAGGACGATTTCTTTATGCAAAACTCTTGCCAAATCAGAAGAAATGCTTAAATCATATAATAATTGGCCAAGATGGGTAAAAATTGTCAATGAGGTCGTATGGGAAACATCAGTGATCATATATGATAAAATCGCTATCACTCCAATAATCACTGATAAAATCTACTTTATTTTTACAGTAAAAAATAGCACCAATTGAAGAACTCTTATTTTCATTTTTGAAGAAATTATCAACCTTTGTGCGTGTCCTATATAAAAATTACTCGCTTTAGCTGAAAGCTTATTGGTATCATTAACACTCGTAGCGCCTGATTTATCGTCAAAATTTTCCAATAACTCGTGGCTTTCTGAAAGAAAATTGGTTAATTGTGTAGGGATTTCTAGATCATCTTTTATAGTAGATTTCGAAATTGACATAATAGATTGACTAACTGTATGGAATTTGACTTTTGAAGCTTGTCTTGTTAATCTTTTCTTGCAAATTTGAGAGGGCTCGTCATATTCATCAATTATAGCAGAATTTCCATAAAATTCTATTTGGTCAATATCATGGCCTTCTTTTCATTTTTTTACTTCATCTTCGTCGTGGACAAGTATAAGAAAATGAAGGGTTGTTGAATTCATATGACGAATTATGTGGACTGCTGCTAGTTCTTTTTCTTCCAAAGGGAGTAATCATGGCTCAAAAGGTTCCATACTATGAAAATCGAGCATAGGGAGAAGTTCGGAAATATATTTATTTCTTAGATCTGTTGCTTCGATTCCAATTAAAAATGTAAAAAACTCAGAATGGCAATAAATTTGTCCATCCTCCGATATTAATGCGACTTCTCTGCTTGTATATTTTTCTCTAAATGATAATAAAAAATAAGCATGGTTATGGAAAGCTGTCAATTTAACTAAAATATTGCACTCTTTTATATAGCCATTTCTGGTAAGAAAAGGAAGATTTGCATGAAAAGGAATATCAATACTATGGCAATTGAAAAAATGATTTTTCATTAATTTTTCATGCATTAAATTGTATGGCGGAGGGATGAAACTATTGAAAGGGAGCCCACAAGCGTCATTTATTGATGTTTTTAAAATTTGAGCACCTTTTTCATTTAAAAATACAATAATGCCAAAAGTATTGCTTGAAGCTGAAATTAAAAGTGTTCCATTTTCCTTTCCATATTTTTCCAATTTTTTGTCTTCTCCACGCATACTAAACAAATTAATCCCATGCTTTTTCCTATTTATAACTAAAGCTTCTTCATGATCTTTTAAAATATTTTCCAAAAAACTCCCATAAAGTTCAAAAGCGTCAATATTTTTGTATTTTTCCACAATATTTTTATATTCTTCTTTAATTTCTTCAACATGGCAATGAATTTGATTTGACAAATTCAGCAATTTAGGAAGTTTTGGAATTTTTGAAGAAAATTCTGCTCTTAATTCTACCAAAATACAGCAAAGTTCTTCGTCTTTTGTTTTGACTCTGTTAAGTTCTGTTAAATATTCCAAATAATTTGTATCAGGAAAATTTGCGCATTTTTTATTTATTAGCCAAGTGAAAAGCCTTCATTCTTGGGCATCTCCTTCAAAAGTGGAAGGAATTTCTCCTATTTTTGCTAATTTTACTCTTGCTAGTCTTTCATCTTTTATAATATGCAAACAAAAATTAAATTCTCAGACTACGAATAATTTTGACCTGTAAAAGTGCTTTCCTATTGAAAATTTTGCAAATAAATCTAAAACGAAATTTTTATCGGAAAGCCCTTTATCTACTAATAAATGTCTGAATTTTCTTTCAAATTCATATTGGTTGTTTATTTCAGAAGCCTCTTTATTTAGATTTTCATATAAATATTTGACTATTTTTATTACAAAATAAAATATAATAGGCTGTATAAAAATATTCATCCACAGAATAATAAGAGAATTATCCAAAAGTTCTCCAAACAAAAAAATCAATAAAAATCCAGAAATTGCTGACAATTTGACAGCTTGAATGGAATTTTCTATAAAATTGTAATAAGGCAATCATTTCAGAGTCTGATAAAAGATATATGTAGAAATACAAAATAAAATTATTTGGTACTCAATTTGATAGTCTCCAAGGGACACATATAATATGCAATTAAGTACATAAAATGCAACTCTATTTAAATCGGCATCTGAACAGCATCTTGCTTTTATATTTTCCTTGGATCGAGAATGCCTAACATCACATGAAAAAATTTCAGAAAAAAGTCTAATTAATAATAGAAATATAAGCAAAATAATTGATATCATTCCACCAGGAACTCCATAATCGAATAAGTTTCTTGTAGAATTGTCATATTCCATCACTTCTCTTTTTGTGACAACCGAATACTTAAAAATCATAAGCATAATCATAAAGCTGGGAATAAAACAAATCGAGGTTAATGCCATAGTGATTTTTCTTGGTAAAGCCGTAATAATCGCAGGTGGCTCTTTTTTAATATACACAAAAATCCCAAAAACAACAAAACAAACTATGCAAGTCCCAATAAGCCCTATTGTGCCATAAAAACAAATATCTTGGGCACCATACTCAAAACAAAGCTCATCATAGCTTACAATTCCAATAATTTTTCAAAATAATGAATAAGATTCTCATCCAGATACCTTATAATTTGGGTATCACGTCAATGATATCAGCTGCAGCATACAAATAAGATTAATCGTTGTTTCTCATGTAAATTGGTCCCTTGGTTTTATTTTGTGACTATATTTAAGTTTAAAAAGTTTCCCAAAAAAACCAAATGTGTATCGCTTTAGTCTGCTTTCAAATAGTGGTTTTGTTAGAAAGCCTTGAATTCCAGAGTTTCCATGGAATTCTAGTATTTGCTCTTCAAACATTAATTTATGTGTGATAAATATTATTTTTTTTGGATATATATGACAGATAATGAATATTCGATATGAGTAATGAAAAATTGCTGATACGCATCATTACAGATGATATATTAATTGATTATTTTGTTATTTTTTGAATGATTTGGATAATTAATACTGAGCTTTGAATTTTAATTTTATTATTTATTTTGAATAAGATGTGGGTCCAAAAATAAGATAAGAAATTTCTTATTGATAATAAATTTTTATTAAAAATGCCATTTTGGCTGATTTTTATCAAATCTGAAGCCTTATTAATAAAAATTTTAGATATTTATTATTAAAATAATTTGAATTATCTTAGTAAATAATCCATCCAGTGAAATATATAAAAATTTTTTCAATTATTTCATTTAAAATCTTAACTGGCAGGCTTTATCCTCTTTTCTTCTTCCATTGGCAAAAGTGTTGGTAAAATCAATAATTTCGTAAATTGCTGACTTTCATTATTCAAATATGGCAAATAATAGCAGAAAAACAAAATACATAAAGCTATTGAATAGCTAACTGTGCACATAATAATATCATAAAGTTGCCTATTTATAACATCCTTTGAATTTTTATCCAAAAGCAAAAATTGAGACCCTATTTCGGATTGAACCTCCCGAGTAAGGTTAATAAACATTGGCATATATGATTGATCTATTAATTTTTGTGATGAAATAAAATATGCTTCAAAAATCGTCATATCTGCCCCTGCTCTCGATCCAAAATGCAATTTAGGATTAGTTGAATCCGATGTTTCATAAATTTGATCTAATAAATCTCCCGACATTAATTTTTTATATTTATTTTTCTTGAATTCTTTGTCTTTTTCATTATACAAAGCAATGCTATTTTCAAGAACTTTTCTTGAAGATGAAAACTCATAAAGATTTGGGAAAATTCTAATAAGATATGGAGAATAAGTATCTCTTGCAAAAAAACCAATTCTTGACAGCAGCGCACGCTTTAAGTTGATATTACTCAATAATTTTGGTCTATTTATCATCGATTCCTCACACTCTACATATAAATAAAAATACGTCAATAAATAATATGAAGCTGCAATTACAAAAAAAATCATAAGTCTTCATATATATTTTTTATTTATATCTGTTTTTATTTTCGAGTGTTTATGAGCTCTTTGATCAATTTCCATATTTTCTGAATGATAATCAATTCCATGAAACGCAAATAATCTATCAATTGCTTCTCTTTTCAGCTGTATCAAAGACACTTGTGAGTTATTGAACATAAAATTCCAATAATTATCATATGATTTGCTGGCCATAATAATATAGCCAATAATTACAGTAATAAAAAGTGCCAAAAGAAGAAGTCCAGCTATTAGTAGTATTTTTATATTGGTGCCAAATGAATTTACTCTTTCAATTTCACAATCTACAAGTCCTGACATAGCTATATTTGAGTACTCATAAGAGAAATCAGCACTATTCATAACAATAAATTTCACATATTTTATAAAAGTTTCATTTTTTGTTACTGCAGAAATTAAATTTTCCCACTAAATAGTTTTTACATTGAGGATAAATTTGTCGACTACATCATAAAGATTAGATTTCGTCATCAGTGGTGGGTCTTTATCGAAATTTCACATAGGGATAATATCTTTTCTTACGATTTCTGAGCTTGAGCAATAGCTTCACTGGTCGTATTCTGTAAAAATATAGTTTTGGACATTTATTAAATCAGATAACAACTCCCTGACATCAGCTAATCGATTTGTTTGCATGTAATTTCCTAATTCAATTTCTCTATGTAGAGTTCTCGCTAAATCATTGGAAACGCTCAAGTCATATAGTAATTCGCCTAAATGGGAAAAGATAGTCAAAGATGTAGTTCTATCAACATCAATTATCATGTATCATAAAATTGCTGTAACTGTAGCAATAACGGTTAAAATCTATATTACATTTACTGTCACAAAAAGTATTAATTGAAGCACTCTTAGTCTCTTTTTTGCAGCAACTATTAATCTTTGCGCATACTCTACATAAAACTTACTTGCTTTTGATGAAGAAATGCTGCTTTCATTACAACTTGTCGCTCCTGATTTATCGTCAAAAGTCTCTAAATCTTTGCTTTCTGCTACAAAATTGCTGATTTGTGTAGGAATTTCTGAGTTTTCTCTATCAAAAGATCTCGTTATAGATGGTATATATTGTTTAACCGTATGAAGCCTCACTTTTGAAGCTCTTCTCTCATATCTTTTATCAATAAAAATTTGGGAAGGCTCGTCATTTTCATCAATAAAAGTAGAATTTCCATAATATTCAATCTGGTCAGGGTCTTGCCCCTGTTTTCATTTTTCTATTTCTTTTTCGTCATGAACCAGTATAATAAAATGAAGAGTATGTGTATTTATTTGTTTTATTGTGTGGATCACAGCTATTTGTTTATTTTCAAAAGAAATTATTCAAGGCTCAAAAGGCTCCATGTTATAGAAATCCAGCATAGGAAAAAGATCTGATATATGTTTGCCTCTGACGTTGGGATGTGATGCGCTTATACATATAGTGAAAAATTCAGAATGGCAATAAATGTGTCCGTCTTCTGAAATTATGGCGATTTCTCGGGTAGTGTTTTTTTCTCGAAATGAAACCAAAAAATATGAATGACTATGAAAAGCAGTCAATTTTATAAGCATATTGCATTCGCGAAGTTGACCATGCTGAGTTAAAAGAGGAAGACATTTATGGTGAGGTATATCTATGCTATGGGAATTTAAAACAAAATTTTGCATGCAGTTATTGTGAACAATGCCATAAGGAGGAGGAATAAAATTACTAAAATGAGTCCCACAAGTATCTAATGCAGGAGTTTTTAAAATTTGGGCAGCTTTTTCATTTATAAAAACAATAGATCCAAACGACACATTTAAAGCAGAAATTAAAACAATAGCGTTTTCTCTGCCATATCTTTCTAATTTTTTTTCCTCTCCTCTCATATTATATAAATTTATTCCATGTTTCTTTCTATTTACTATCAAAGCTTCTTCATGATTTCTCAGGATATTTTCCAAAAAACTCCCATAAAGTTCAAAAGCATCAATATTTTTATATTTTTCAATAATACTTTTATATTCTTTTTTGATATTGTCCACATTATCATGAATTCTGTTCGCTAAATTTATCAGTTTAGGAAGTCTTGGGGTTCTAGAAGAA
Source organism: Blepharisma undulans (assembly GCA_949751825.1). Taxonomy (NCBI): domain Eukaryota; phylum Ciliophora; class Heterotrichea; order Heterotrichida; family Blepharismidae; genus Blepharisma; species Blepharisma undulans. The sequence goes on from CATKHM010000247.1 coordinate 19,173, forward strand.
AGCTCTGATCTCAATTCAACCAGAATTAAGCAAAGTTCTTCATCTTTTGTTTTTACCTTATTAAGTTCTGTTAAATATTCTAAATAATTTGTATCAGGGAAAATTTGACATTTTCTGCCTACAAGTCAGTTAAATAGTCTTCATTCTTGGACGTCTCCTTCTAAAGAAGAAGGAATTTCGGCGATTTTTGCTAATTTTACTCTTGCAAGTCTTTCATCTTTTATAATATTAAGGCAAAAATTAAATTCCCAGATAACAAATAGTTTTGATTTACTGAAGTGTTTTCCTTTGGAAAATTTTGCAAATAAGTCAAGGACATGTTTTTTGTCAATAAGAGATTTATCGACTAATAAGTGTCGGAATTTTTTTTCAAAATCAAACTGATTTCTTATTTCAGAAGTTCTGTGGGAGAGATTTTTATATAAATATCTGACAATTTTTATAACGAAAAAAAATATCAGAGGTTGGATAAAGATATTCATCCATAAAATAATAAGAGAATTATCTAAGAGTTCCCCAAATAAAAAAATCAATAAAAAACCAGAAATCGCTGATAGCTTTACAGCTTGAATAGAATTTTCTATAAAATTGTAATAAGGCAAATATCTCAAAGTCTGCGCAAAAACATACGAAGAAACCACAAATGAAATAATCTGGTACTCAACTTGATAATCCCCAAGAGACACATACAAAATCCCAGTAGCTATATAAAAGAAAAATCTATTAAAATCCAATTCTGAACTGCATCTTGCTTTAATATTTTCACTCGATCGAGAATGCCTAATATCACATAAAAAAAGTTCTGAAAAAAACTTGATCAAGAGCAGAAAAATAATCAGAATAATTGATACAATTCCTCCAGGAACACCATAATCTAAAGAATCTCTTGTGGAATTATCGTATTCAGTCACTTCTCCACTGATTATCACTGAATATTTAAAAACCATCAGTAAAATCATCATGCTTGGAATAAAACAAATTGAAGTCAGTGGCATACTGATTTTTCTAGGCAAATTCGTAATAATATTTGGAGGCTCTTTTTCTATGTACACAAAAATTCCAAAAATTATGAAACAGATTATGCAAGACCCGATTAGGCCGATTGTGCCAAAAAAACAAATATCTTCGGTTCCATATTCAAAGCAAAGCTCATCATAACTTACAATTCCAAGGATTTTCCAAAATGTTGAATATGACTCTCATTCAGAAACTTTGTAATTTGGGTATCAAGTAAGTGATATAAGTTGCAGCATTATAACTAAATTTGTTGAAATATCTATTGCAAGCTGGGTTTTAAGCTTTATCTTGTGACTATATTTTAGCTTGAAAAGTTTGCTAAAAAATCCAAATGCATATCGCTTTATTCGACTTTGGAATAGAGGTTTTGTGAGGAAACCTTGAAAATCTGAATTTTCGTTTATGCCTAATAGTTGTTCGTCAAACATTTATTTTTTGTATGAAAGAATTATATTGAATTTTATAAGACAGAAGAGAAAAAGAATTTTCAGTCCAGAAAAATTTCATAAAAATTAACATAAAATAAAAAATATAACTTTTATTGAAAAAATTACAATGATGTTTAATTGTTTTTGAATTAAAATTCAATTGTAATAAGCTTTTTGCTTATAAATTTGATCATTTTTATTTATTTTGAATATAAAGCGATAGATGTAGACTAATTTTGATTTGAAATATATAAATATATCATAATTTTATTTATCATTAACTAAGATTTATATTAGTTAAAATTTAATATATAATAAAATTCCATAGATATATAAATTGGCTCTAATATAAAAAGTTTTAATATTAATCTGAATTTTTTTTTATCTTAGAATATGCATAAGTTTTTGGAGTATTTTAGCTTTAAAGTTCACAAAGCTCTTTTTTAGAAGCAATAACCAATTCTACATTAAGCGCGATATTTTTGAAATATGATGACGAATTCACCAGTAAAATATAAAGAATTATGATTCTCTTATTAAATCAATTTAAATAAAAATTGAGTAAAACTTATTCTATTAAACGAAAATGCGGCACTTTTTAATGAATTATGATAATTTCGCAGCTATTATAATTAGAAAACGCATCATAGGTCCATTAGAAGATTGCATATTTAAGTTGAAAACAGAGCATTAGCAAACCTTATTCTAATAAATATAATAAGCTTATTTTCTAACAGCAATAATATAGATAATTGTCTTTATTTAAATATTCTTATCCGCTTCCATCGACAAAATTATCGGCAAAATTGCAAATTTCTTCAATTTTCTTATCTGAAAATTCAAATATGGCAAATAATAAAAGAAATACAGCGCACACATAGCTGCTGAATAAAAAATCATAACTTCAATAATAATCGCCAGTTGATCCTCTATAAATCTTTTTGAATCTCTATCAGCAAGCTCAAATTCTTGCCCAATCTCTGTTTGTATTGCTATCGAATAAGTTGCCAAAATATTAAGGACAAAACTTGGCATATTTTTTATATGAGAAAGACTGACAATTTCATTGACTAAACTCAGTGTAGCGCTTTCCACTCCATATTGAGAAAAATCAAGCGTAGAATTCTTATCTGTCTCAAAAGCCATTATTTTTAGCTCTTCTGACATTAAATCAAGAAAATCGTCGTCTTTTAATAGCTGGACTTGCTCGTAGATATCAAGTGCTGTTTTTTCAAACATGATTTTTGAGCTGGGAAATGCGTAATTTTTGGAAAAAATGTTGGAAAAATAAGGGGAATAAACATCTTTAGAAAAAATGAGAAGTCTGGATAGAAGAGAACGCTTGAGATTGAAGGTGTTTATAAATTTTGGACGATTTATCATCATAGTTTCACATTTAGGATATAATTTTAAGTGGAGGAGTAAATAATAAGATGCGCCTATTGCTAAAAAGATCATTAGTCTTCAGGTGTAGCCAACGTAAATTTTTGTTTTTATTCTTCGCTTAATGTTTTTCTGGGTATTAGCCACTATTTCAGACGCATAATCTACCCCATGTGCAGTGATTAGCCTATCAGTGCAAGCAATTTTTAATTTAGTAAGTGATGACTGCGCATTATTCAAAATACAATTTCAATATTCATCATGTTTTCTTGATACAATTATTATAAATCCAATTACAATTAAAACCAAAATTCCCAGCATCGAAAGTCCCACATATAAAAGCACTTTTATATTTATTCCAATCGATTTTACTCTATTTACCTCACAATCTACAATATCAATCATTGTCTTATTCAAATAATCCCATGAATACCCTACTCCATTCATTATTAAAAATTTCGCATTATCCTGATGAGTCATATTTGCTTTTATTTCTGATATAAATGAGTTTCCATTTGCAATAAATCTTGAAACAGTATCATAGAGATTATCATAAACTATATCAACTTGGCCTTCGTGGAATAGTCATATAGGAACATATGATTTGACCAAAATATCTGAGCTTGAGCAGTATGACCATTTACTAAAATCATCCAATAAGTGTATTTGAATATTTTCAAGATCCAGCATTACAGAGGAAAAAATATCTAAATTTTCTTGCAGAGAATCAAGTGAATATTTGGTGGCTGTTAGTTTTTCTAATGATTGGGCATAATCTGAGCATAAGCCAATATCATAAAGCAGCCTACCCAAACGATTAAAAGCACTCATAGATATAGAATGGTTTACATCTACTACCATATATGCAGCTATTGCTATTACTGTTGTCACTTCTGATAATATCTGAATTTATTTTACCACAAAAAATAAAACCCATTGAAGAACCCTTATCCTTCTTTTAGATTCAATAAGGAGTTTATTTGCAATATCTGTATAGAAAATTACTCTTTTTTGATGAAGCATGTTTAGGAGATCTTTCATCACGTGATTTTTCAGATCCAATTATTTCTTCTAATGCAGGGCTGTCGATATTTTGAGTATATACATCAGTATCTGTTTTATCTAAAAAGTTTACTTCATAAATTGAGCGATTTTCTATTTCGGCATTTTTCTTTTCGGTTTCCCATTCATCATTTTTGTCGATTTCTTCGTTTTCTATATTTTGGTTAATTATGGTATCTATATTTTCTTGTGATTTTTCTTCTTTTAGCTTAGTAATTTCTTCTTTTCCATATGCGACAATTAATAAATATATCACAGTGGATTTAATTTTCTTTTGAATTATTATCAAAGCTAATTCACGTTTTTCCCAAACAATTATCATCGGTTTACAATTTTTCATTTCCTTTATGCATAATTGTGGAATCAAATCTGATACCATATAATTTTTTAAAGATTTTTTCTCTTTTCCTATATAATAAGAAAATAGTTCTGTATGGGCTGTGATATATCCTTCTTCAGAAATTATAGCCACTTGATGCTCTATTTTTTTCTGCTGAAAAGATACCAAAAAATAAGCAGAATTGTGGAGAGCCGTCATTTTTATCAATAAATTGCATTCTATGAGATACCCTTGTTGATCTATAAAAAATAAGTTTTCGTGGTCTTTTATATCAGTTGACTCACAATTTGAAAGAAAATTCTTCATTATTTTCAAATGGAATAATTCATAAGGAAATGGAAGGAAATTTATAAATTTCATTTCCTGTGAAATAACTAATGAGACTTTTAATACTTGGCTTGCTTTTTCGTTAATGTGGAGAATATTCCCAAAAGATTCTTCTGAGCAAGAAATAAGCATTGTGCATACATCTTTGCCATATTTTTCTAATCTTCTGTCTTCGTTTTTTTGGTTATACGCACTTAGCTTGCTTTCTCTATTACTTATATGGACAGCTTCATCAAAATCACTTAAAATATTTTCAAGAAATCCTACATACAACTCAAGAATTTCTTTTGTCTTATATTTACCAATTATATTTTTATACCCTTTTTTGATACAATTTATATTACTCGAAGTTTTGCTGACTAAATTAACTATTTTTTCAATTCTAGGCATTTTTTGAGAGAGTTCGCTTTGTAGATCAATTAAAATATAGCATAATTCTTCATCTTTTCCTTTTATTCTGCTTAATTCTTTTAAATACATAAGATAATTAATATCTTGGAAAGATATAAATCTGTTATTTGACAGCCAATTAAAAATTTTTCATTCTTGGATATCTCCTTCTAAAGAAGAAGAATTTTTATGGATTTTTGATAATTTTACACGAGCAAGTCTTTCATCTTTTATAATATATATGTAAAAATTAAATTCTCATATAGCAAATAGCTTATTTTTTTGAAAATGGCTCATTTCGGAATACTTTTTAAACAGTTTTCTTATTATTTTGTGGTCTTCTGATTTCGGATTTGCCAATAAGTGGCGAAATTTTAGTTCAAATTCATACTGATTTTTAGGAATATTTATTTTTTCTTCTAATTTTGAGTATTTTCATATAATAAATCTGCAAATTAAATACAAAATAAGTGGTTGTAAGAATATATTGAAATTTACAAGAATGGTTCCATTATCCATCAAGCGGCCAAACAGAAATATCAATAAGCTTAAAGAAATTGCTGCCATTTTGCATGATTCTATACAATTTTCAAAAATATTAAAATAGGGCAAACTCAATATGCTCTTCACCATAAGAAAAATTGAATAAATCGACCCTAAAATCTGCAAAATAACAACATGCGGATTTCCAAAAATGACATAAAATAAACACATAACTATATAATAAAGCTTTTTTTCCAAATCCAGTTCTGCACAAGCTCTTGCTTTTATATTTCTCGCAGAATTTATATGCTTTATATCACAACTAAAAATTTCAGAGCATATAGCAATAGGAATTAAAATTAAAAAACAGCAAATTACTATGATAATTCCTGCTGGGCCATAATCCAAGCTATCACTATTTATATTTCCTGAGTATTCTTCTATTGTATTTGAGGTAATAATTGAGTATTTAAAAGTCATTAATAAAATCATTACACTTGGGATAAAGCAAATAGTGGTGAGGATTCAGGTAAATTTTTCAAAAATCATAAGGAGCAATATTGGTATTGGCTTGTTGATTTTTAAAAAAATTCCAAAAATAGCAAAAAAGACAAAACAAAGCCCAAATAAAGAAGAGGTGCCGTAAAAACAGAAATTCATGATGTAAAAGCTTGCACAAATGTTATCGTAGCTTGAATAGCTTAGGGTCATCCATATAGCTTTATAGGAGCTTCAGTTAGAAATGCTTAAGTTTGGGTATCATACTAAGTTATTTACTTGAAGAGCAATAATAGCATGAGTGATGATTTCATATAAAATCTGAGTTTTGAAATGAGTACTCTTGTGGTATTTTACCGTGAAAACCTTTTCAAAAACACCGAATACGCAATTTTTCAATTTTCTCCCAAGAGAAGCACGATTTAAGTAGCCTTGAAACTCATTGCTACTTTTTCATGCGAGGTCACCTGCAACAAACATTTTTTATAACAATTTTATTCATTTAGAAACCATAA